>SNQJ01S0028998.1:137324-148514 GCA_010110895.2 Picea sitchensis
TTGATCATGCACATCTTTTTACAAATATACATTATTACAAATATATATTAATTATATATTATATATATAAAAAATACTTTTATATCTATTTTCTTATTTTAAATATCTATTTTCTTATTTTAAACTGTTTTTTTTTTCTCTTTTCCATTTGTAAACACATAAAATTAGATTGTGTGAATAATGCATTATAATAATTATTGCCATATTGTTTAATGCATACGTACTATATTTTATATATGAATTACACATTTTATTGAGTTCATATCGGCTTGTTGTAATGATTATTGACATATTGATTGCATAGTAAATATATTTTATCGATATGATTTATCCATTTTATTGATAGTTCATATCATATTGTTATTAGTTCTTGTTGAAGGCGTAGAGGGGTTATAGTGATCGATAATTCATTGACTTCATATTAGTTTGTGGTTTGACTACAAATTTTTGCATACTTTTTAATGTTTGAACTATAGAAGTAAAAGCATTATTTTTTACATAATAAAAAAACCCATATATGCCATGATCTAATTGGATGATAGATTTGAGGTCATTATTCCTAATGAATTATATGTTGTCATATCCAAAGTTTTATCATGTACGGTGTTTTTCTTAATTTGTACTATTTGTATTGAAATGTTTAGATATCCAAAGTTTGTACTAATAGATTTGAGATCTTATTGCACATGGATAGTTAGTTTTCATATTACTTTGTTGTCTCAGTCAATTGTTTTTTTAGCATAGTCCCCATTGTTCGAACTATCTTTATTATTATTATTATTATTATTTTATTACTATTACTATGTGCGATTTTTCTTTATTATTGCGTCTTTGTCATTGTTGCGTATGTAAACAGGCCTGCCACACTACATTCTTTCCTAAATGTTTGAACAGGGAGACACCCTTCGATGGTTATGACAGTCTTAAGTGTTTACCTAACAGGTCTCGCAACCTTAAATGTTTATTGTACAGATGTGTTACAATACAATTTCGTTCAATTTTTTTGATGGTGTTGTTTGTAGTGAAATTGTGCAATATTGTTCTTCACCGACATCACTGGTTTAGTGGTTGATGCTTGTTCATTGGTTCGTTCCATGCTGCTTGTTGTTGTTTGATTCAACTTTGCAAAGTTGAGGTCCTGCAGTTGCAGTTAGACCTCTTCGTGGTTGTTCACTGGTTTGTTTTTCTTCAACTTTGCAAGCTGTTGGACTTGTTGTTGCAGTTTACAAGTTTTGGGGCTATGCTCTTGTCATCCCTCGTTGACGGGTAAGTTTTCGTGCCATCATTTCGTTGCTATTCCTTTTTTTCTACTTGGTGTTTTGCACCTTGCAAGAAATATTTTTCAATGGTAGGAGTCCCTGCCTCGAAATTCTGTTGCATAACATCTTTCTGTGTGGTCTTATTTTTTGTTCCTGAAAACCATGCGTTTTCATATGCCAAATTCCACGTCCTAGATATTGTTCCATAGCTATTTCCAAAATTTCCATGCAAAGGGGTTTAGAAAATGAATTCAAAGCCGTCACAAGGGGGAACCATCCGCCGGGGTGTAGTGATAGGGAATGATTTTATTCTCTGGGTAAAAAACTTCGTCCACCTGTTGCCTTTGTCATGTCCTTTATATTTTGCAGAACATCTTCTGTTTCTGAGAAGCTTGTAGGATGCACACCATGAATAGGTTCAAATCGGTCTTTGTGCTTAGCAAATTTATAGTGTTATTTATTTACGTTGTTTCTTTTGTTTGGTTCATTGTTTAGTGTAGGTTTGTTTTCTTGTCATCTGTTGTGGCGACTAGGGGGGATTGAATTTGAAAAGAAGAAGGTTGAAGGATACATACCGGGATTGGTACATAGGTCCACGCTTGTAGTTTTCTATTTTTGTCTTTTTTTTTTTTCATTTTATTTTTTTTCCCTTTTCTCTATTTTCATATAAACTGAAAATAGCTAAGGAACAACTTTAAAATCACAGTTTAAGAGATGAAAAAAGTAATAGATGTTGAGTCGTATGAAATAGATACAAAATCCATTATACATGAAAGCATCGACAAGGTGATGTATAGCAGTGGGCTTTTTAGATTGGATGCATTCTCGTATATTGTAGGAGATTGACTATTCAATGCATTTCAGGTTCTACTGCATTTCCGTTATTCCTCGACCGACCTGCGCAATGGATTGATAGATTATTTCTTGGGTTATTTAAAAAATGGCGACATTGAGGCATTGGAGTCATATGAATATGAATTGGCATCTGATTTTCTTCGGCAGTTGCATGGAATACATGATGTCACTATGTATTTTTCAAAGATGCGGTTGTCTCCATCTCAAATTCTGCCTGCACATGAGAGGGGAATTTGGGGAGATACATTTTGTATACAGTGGTTGTCTAAGTGGCTCAATATATCAATTGGAATATGGTCATTGACAAGGAAAACAAGATATCTACTATTCAACAAAAGTGCATCTAGCAATCCATATTGCATCTTGTTCCATGATGCCAATCCTGTCAGTGGTCATTATGAACCACTGCTGTATAGAAAATTGTCCATATGAAATCTTGGAGGACCTCATATTTACTTATCCCCCATTTTCAAATACCTTGAATCACAGTGGAAATGGATTATGCATCGCATAGACTGCCATGGTTTGCAGATAACAAAAATTGTTGTATCTAGCTGTGGAGATAGTCTGTTCAATGAAATTTGTTGTTTGGTAGCAACATAGTTCGATGTGCAGTCGCTGCAGATTTACACTGTACGGTCCTTTTGCAATGTAATTATAGGCAACATCCAACAAGCCTTTAGCTGCTTGCATCAACACCTTTCGCCATATCTCCTAGAAAATATGTCGGCAATTGGAAGTTGGCAAGAATACCTTGTAAACATGGCACCGCCATATGAAAAAGGAAATGTGGAGGGTGGAAGATTCTGTTTTCAATGGCTATCTATCATATTCATAGTAAATATCCAGGTCTGGTTGGCCTTGCCAGATGGCATTGTCCATTCCTGGTCTATTGATTCAAATTACGATCGACCAATTGACATCCTCTCATTGAAAACATATACGACACATATCCATTATCAACCTTTGCTGGGACATATCATTGGTTCAGGGTCCACTGTCCATGCCACCCAAACTGCATCGAATCTGCATACGCGTGGCATGCTTTTTAATGAGAATGAAACTCCTCCTAGTTGCGATAAGGCCATACGGGGCTTAAACAAAAAACGTAGACTAAGTTATCACAACTTGAAAAAGGTCATGCGTGAAATTTTTCCCAGTTGTGATGAGGCCATATAGGGATTAAACAAAAAATGTAGTCTAAGTTATCACAAATTGAAAAAGTTCATACGTGAGAGAAAAAAAAACATTGGTAGTATAGGAAATACTGTCGGTCCAGGGTCCAGTGTCAATGCTAGACAAACCACATCGAATGTGCATAAGCGTCGCATGCTATTTAATCAGAGTGAAATTCATCCCAGTTGCCATGAGGTCATCCTGGCCTTGAACAAGAAATGTAGACTAAGTTATCACAACTTGAAAAAGGTCATGTGCGAGAGAAAAAAATACATTGCTACGCTTCTTTCTAGAGAGAAACTGACATATCAAAATATTAAAAAAATTGTTCATGCACAACACAACAGAAAAAAGTACAGTCACATATCCCACAATGTTCATGCAACTGTCCGAGAGGAAAAAATCACATTTCCTGGGCTAGAAGAAACACCGTGCACTACTACTAATGAAAACCAACAAACACTTTCTACCCATACTTCCCTACAGAAGAAAGATGCAATAAAAACCTACTTGAAACAAATCAAAGACACTCCTTCCATTTCATGTGCAATTTGTGATCAATTGAATTTCGCAAAAAACAGTAAGTCTTTCATGTATGATTTGGAAGAAGAATACCTCCACTTGACAGTACATGATAAAACATTTTCCAGTGGAAAAATTTGTCTTCCATGCAAACAGTCGCTTGAAAATGGAAAATTGCTACAATTTTCAACCCCTGACCAAATAAGATGTAATACACCACTACCATATTTAAGTGCACTTACAGAACTTGAAGAGAGACCCGTGTCTCTACAAATTGCATTTGCAAAAATCAGGCCCTGGGGCTATAAACGACCCCAAATGGGCTTAACATGATCAATTATTAATGTGCCTGTTCAACTAGATGTTGTGCAAAAAGCCTTGCCACAATTCATTAGTGATACAATGACAATTGTTGTGGCTCTCAAAAGATGCTTGCAATACAAAAATACGCATCAGACAGGAAAAGTGTGTGTGCATGTTGTTATGAAAGCATTAAAAGAATTATATTCTAGGGCCCTGTACAAAGAACAAAACATATGTATAAATGAGAAATGGAACAATGTTCTTGGAGAAGAGGATGACAACTCTGCACAGACTCTCAAAACTGCTAGTGAATTTGATACAAGTGATGAATCGGAGAATGAAACACCTGCTGAGACATTGGTGCACGGATTCACAGTGCATTCGTGACTTGCAAGACAAGATTGTCGAAATTGCACCTACTGAGGGGAAATGTCCACTTGGAATATTCAAGGACAAATTCCTTGAGTAAATGAACTTCCAAACACTCTTCTATGGATATCCACATCCCACTGACATTACAAAATGATTCAGTTACCATAAAATAATTCGATGGGAGCTGCTACATTCAAGTGGTGACTTATTTTGTCACATAACAAATTTGTTTTTCAAAACAATGTGCATAATAATAGAGAAAGTATTGTCTTGCATGTGGGTCCAAATAAGAAGAGGCCAATTACAAGGAAGAAAGTTGTTGGCCAAGGATGTCAAGTACAAAGTAAACCTAGAAAAAATCTTGAAATCTGATATTGGATACATAGATTTCAAAAACATTCGCATCTCTCCTAACTATTTGCAACAAAACAAGAAAACTATTTTTTCAATGATTCGACAATTGGGCCCGCCAACATTTTTCATCACATTTACAAGTGCAGATCATTGCTGGGATCCATTGGTGGTTGCAGTATCTGACTTGCATAGGAATAGGAAAATTAAAAAACAAACCGATACACTGGAAAATAATGACATTGACTACCTCATAAGAACAGACCCAGTGGCATGTACTCACTACTATAGACATAGAATAAATTATTTGAGACAATGGATATGCCATGATGAAACGTTTTTCGGAAAAATATCGGACTAATTTTTGTGACTGAATTCCAGAAGAGGGGGAATGAACATGACCATGCACTGTTATGGATAGAGGGTGCACCAGTCTATGGAGATGAAAAAAATTCACAGATCGAGCAGTTTGTGGACAAATACAGAACATGCAACACAGATCATTTGGATCCAGAACTTTCCAAAGTTCATAGACATTATCATACAAAAAGTTGTAGAAAACAAAAAAACTCGCATTGCAGACACAACTTCCCCGTGTCGCCAATGACAGCAACAAGAATCATATATCCACTTAGTTTAGATGACAATGTTGTCATTGAGAAATATAAATCCTTGTTCGTATTTATAGAACAAGGAGAGTTTGACGAGTTGATGAGCTTCGATGAATTCTTAACAAATCTAAATCTATTATAAGATGAGTACATCCAAGCCATACAATGTACGCTTAAACAACCAATAATTTTCCTTAAACGAAAACTTTCCCATATCTGGAACAATAGTTTATCCAAGGACATGCCACTTATGTGGAATGCAAATACAGATGCGCGGTATGTCCTCAATGCATATGCTGCGACATCGTACTGTACCTCGTATTTGACAAAGGTTGACAAATCTATGACAAGTTCATTCAGAAGAATACGCAAAGAATGTGAAAGAAGTCATATTTATGCCATACAAACTATATGTACGCTTGGAAATACATTGCTTAATCTTCAACAAATGTCTGCTCAACAAGAAGTCCACATTGCACTTTCCCTGCCCCTCAATTGTAGTTCAAGAAAATGTGTCTTCATAAACACATATCTACTTGAGAAACACACATTTGTGCTTAAACGACCATGTTTTCTAGAACAAGAGCCTGACAATTCAGAAGACGTGTGTAACATACCCACGGTGGGGCGTAATTTTTTTTTCTTTTCTTAATGGACAGATTCTCCATTCAGGATTTCTAATTTGGAAAGTCTGGGATTTATCTTGACCCTCCGGTCAAGATTCTCCGGTTCTCTAAGTCAAACGAGACTTTGAGACCTTGATAGTCTCACCTCTTAATAAATCACAGGCCCTTTCGGCCTCTAGTGCAAGTCTTATGATACTTGTGACCTTCTCCTTCGTGCTTCAACGAAGTCTCAGCATTGGCATTAGCACCTTTTCTCTTGGAGACCATTGCATATGACCGCGGGTTACGACCAAACACCAATTACGTGATTTTGGGTGCAACCAAGAGTGGTTTGGAACCAAACTGCTTTTTCCCTCGCAATTCACCACGAGCCACCACATGTCCTTTTGTCAATACCATGGTCTCGATTGAGGCCTGCCCTCAACTTTTTAAAGTTCGAACACCTTCTGTCCTCGCAATGTGATGTGGACATTGATCTCACGATCTTGACGGTACTTCTGAACTAATGGCTCATATCTATCCCTTTCGAACCTACAGATCAGATCTGACCCTTTGAAATCAATAGACATGATTTTTTTCGCGATTCGGGTTTCAGAGTTTTCAACTCTCAAATATTTACTTTTATCTGTATGACAATATTCTAAAATGGAAGATCTGTTGACACCTATCTCTTTAGATGTGCAGCTATGATCTTCTCTTTGAGATCGGCCTTCGGAGATCTCAGATCTCAGT
This sequence comes from Picea sitchensis, assembly GCA_010110895.2. NCBI lineage: Eukaryota > Viridiplantae > Streptophyta > Pinopsida > Pinales > Pinaceae > Picea > Picea sitchensis. The sequence continues at coordinate 144,132 of SNQJ01S0028998.1, forward strand.
TTTCCTGACTCTTTGTTTCTCCCCGAACAGTTTTACCCAGAGTCCGTGATCTGATGACATGTGTCCTCCCGCAGATCGATGGTTCCCGACTGCTTTGGTTGTTCGAGCTTTAGTGATTTCAAACTCTTCTTCTTCATGTTCTCCCGGACTGCTTCCACCTGGAGTTCATGATCTGTCGCCACATGCCCTTCTAGCGATCAAAGGTCATGGTTTACTTTGGGATTTCGACATTCAGGAGTTTCTACCTTTCCACACTCACCTTCTCTCGAAATACTTTCACTCGGAGTTCATGATCTATCGACGTGTATCTCCCATGAATCGACGACTACAGATAACTTCAGGGCTTCGTGCTTCGAGAATCTCAACGTGCTCACCAACACAAACCTTTGGAGTGTAATCCTCTCGGAGTGTCAGATCTTCGAACACGGTTAGGATGAACTCCAACACTTTGGCCTTCGGGATTTCTCGCTTCAAACAATCCATTTTCCTCCGGAGCACTAAACCTCTGAAGTGAAGGATCTAGTGCCACGTGTCTCCTGGAACCAACGGCTAGGATGGACTTTGACACTTCGGGACTTCGGGAGGTTGACTCACTCGATTGAAATCTCTCAGAGTTGGTCAACGCCACACTAATTACCTTGTATATCTGATGGTCGGGATGGCTCCCGAGCATCCTAGAATCTAAGGTCCAAATAACTTCGGGACTTCAAGGATTTTTAATTCCCTTATGACGAACTTTCTCAATTCACCAAACTTGTGAAGTCCAAAGGACTCAAGGGTTTGACTCCCGCACTCCTTCCCATATCCAATGATCACAACGGACCTTGGCTCTTCCTGAACAATTCTCATTCGTTCATCTTCCAAACAAAGGAACCTTCCCTTTCAATACTTTAAACTTTCTATTCTTCCTACGATTTGTTGGCCCTGAAAGGCTTAAGAGATTTGTTCTCTTTCTCTTGAACGTAACACTTGGAATAATTCTTCCCCGCACCCATTACGCTCATTCCTTAATCTCTAGAACTTAAGTGGTTCTCGGTCTCTTCTTGCCTCTCATAGAGCCTGTGCATACATGCACTATCTCTCCTGATCTTTAGCAGACTTCCTCCTCCAAGGGACTCAGAACGACTAGGAGGGTCGGCATGCATACATGAAACGGTGCACAAGGTCGACGAACTCACAGTTCGTGACTCTAGATTAAGCCACCACAGGGCGTACACATTTACGAGTATAAAACATGTCCTATCCATATAATTTCCTACTTTCCTAATTACACAATTAAGCAAACGCAAAAAGGGATACAGTATAAATCATTAAGCAAACATATCCATCCCTTCAACATTCATAGGATATCCAACTTTAATTCACAGTACCATTTAAATACACAAGATATGCGATTACTTATATATTACAGGTGGTAGCCAACTAACTGACTATGGGTGTTCGTCCTTCCACCCAACCATAGGCTTAGAGGCATTCATTCTTAGCACTCCGACCACCCCCGTGCCAAGCCATGATATCACCAGGGAACTCTCGCAGTTTTCAAGGATTATTTCTCTGTTTCAGCTTCTTCTCGGGTTTTGTTCTTTGAAATTTTTTAGATATTTTCCTCTCTGTTAGGGCCTTGACGAGATTTATTAGATGCTCACTCAACATCAAGCTCACGCCCTTCTCTTCCTTATACAATGGAGAGCTCCGCACATTCTCCTTATCCATTTGTACATCTTTCGTCCACGATGGTTCTCGACCCATCATGTTCCTTCTGTCAAAAGGGAACTCCGGTCAGCCTGGCCTGTCATACCAAGTGGTACTTCGGGCCGACATTCTGCAGTTTTGGCCATGCTTCCATTCATGGGAGTGGTTGATAATTCAACCACTGGTCCTTTCTTCATTAACTGATTTCTCTTCTTGGGATTTGAAGGAGGTTTATTATCCTCATCAAGGGAATTTGGGGTTATTTGATATAATGACCCTCCCTTATAGTTTTCACATTGTTTCCTCTAGTGATATCATGGCCAGTACTTTCAAGGCTTCACCCCCACAGTCAGTTATTGGAAACTCAAACAATAATACATTTATACTGCCCACATGCCCTAGCATGGTAAATCCCATTTTATGATTAATTACAAGCTGAGGGAAACAAGGGTGTTACAATTCCCTCCCCCTTAAAGGAACATCGTCCTCAGTGTTCTTTCTCAAAACATTTGTCATGCCTTTCTCTTTCAACTATTTCAAAAATATTGATCCTTCTTCCTCGGTCAGGTCCCTTTTTAGACCTTTAATCTTGGTCACCTTCTTTCAATAATTCTTGGACAACAAGCACGTTAATCATAGTCTTATTCAAAAACATTGCATAAAATCATTTCTAGGAAAATTTCATAATCTTAGCACAATAATTATCTGCGCAGTTTTTGGAATTGTATCCACATGGTTGTTTTGTTATCCAGACTCATTGTTTTTCCTTGACATACCCATTGGGTGCATGATCCCAATTCAATATTTTACAAAAACTATCATGGTTTCATCATCCTTGCGGTCACTCACCCTCCAGGCCCAGGCTCAGGCATCCCCTTCTCTGCTATATAGTCCCTCGGGTGATGCATCTTGCCTTGCCAAGATTTTCTCGCACAGGAAGAACTTCCCATCATGTGCATGATCTCGATCAATAGTTTACAAGAACTATTAAGGTATCCTATTCCTTGCGGTCACTCACCCTCTAGGCCTAGGCTCAGGCATTCCCTTCTCTGCTATACAGTCCCTCAGGTGATCCATCTTGCCTTACCAAGGTTTTCTCGCACAGGAAGAATTCCAGAGACTCTGTCAAGTCTTACAGTTGAGGCGTCCCTCAGACTTGCTCTGTCGAGGAGTCCCTCTAGATTGTGTTACCTTGGCACAATATATTCTAGGCGATCATGGCTTACCACAGGGTTCTCATGGCTCATCAGTAGCCATTTTTCATGCTTTTACAGCTTGACAGCCTTTTGGCTCGGCTAAAGTTAAGGATGAAGGTTACTCTCCTTCTCCCGACTCAATCATAGATAGGGAAAAAGGTTACTCTCCTTCTCCTGAGTCAATCTTTATTTCATGCGATCGGATTATAATCTTTCTCACCCATATCACAGACATATAAAAATTCACGAAACATCATCATAAATTTTAAATTCAAAATTTTCTTGTAAATCTGTGACCCATAGATATCCAAATTCCACATTTTGTTTCCATATTTGTTTCGTACAGGAAATAGATTCATAATTATGGGACTTTCCTTCCCATAGCGGTTTGGCTCAAAAGGAAATTGGTCTTCCTTATGGCTTTCAACACTACCATATTCAAGACTCCTTTGCTTCCTGCACTTTCAACTTCAATCATACAAACAAATTGTTAGTTTCCATGCACATACATTTTATTGCACCTTTATAACATCATCACAAACAATTTCAGAATTGTGCATACTAACAATCAAATTCACTTTCTCAGAAAGGAAATACCATTCCTTGCAGTTTGGCTCAGTAGAAAATTGGTCTTCCTTATGGGCTTACAATACTGCCATATCCATGACCCATTTCCTCCTGCAATTTCAACATTCCTCAGCCAAACAAATTGTTAGTTTTCATGCACATTACCTTTTAAAAATCAAGCATACTAATAGTCCAAGTCATTTTCATATATTCAATGATACAAAGAAAAATGATACATCATCCCTTACCTATGCATCATTTCAGCCTACCAAATTTTTCAGAATGTAATTCATATATCAATTGACCTTAATGAATGTGCCAACATTCGTGGCCACATTCATGTCCAATGCACCTTTCCATTGATTTTAAGTTTCCCACACTTTACGACAAACACTTTGTCATGGTGTGTTGGAGCTTAGCCAAGATTTTCACCATATGGTTTATTCATTCTCATTCATTGTTACAGCAGGACTATTCTTTTGGCTACAGGATGATCACGATTCCAAAATCAATACACATGAAACTCAAAAGTTTCACATGAATGCCTTTAAGCATTCTTCCTCCATTAATAACCTGGGTGCTGACACCAATGGCCACCCAGATTAGTTTTCCTTCAGCGCTTACATAATGTAAGCAAAACATTGGAAGGTCCTCCTTTCTTACTGAAAAATCCATTGTCTACCATCTTATGCAACATGTGTTACCTCAATGCATTCCATGCAATGTTCCATCTATGAGCACTTTTGTTTCCAATCCTTCCTTTATTGGTCCATGTATTCATGAAATATCAATTCATGAATTCTTCTGAGGATTACAATCAGTCTTTACTACCAGAGGTTCACACCTCCATCATTCAGGTTATCCTTCGTAAATCATACCCTACTTGGGTATCCAAGGCATACAACTGCATTTCAATGTTCCATACATA
>SNQJ01S0028999.1:0-60475 GCA_010110895.2 Picea sitchensis
CTTCAAAAAAAAGAAATTACAGTATCATCGTTTTGTTCCAGACTATAAACATTGAAGTGCCCCGAGGGGAAACCAGTTCATCCAGTCGAACAGGTCAAGAAGCCAAGTCTTAAATTACTATTCATAACAATTACAGTGTCTAAAAACAAAAATACAACCCTCTGTGGGTGACCAGATTGTCCTTTTTTCACATAAGCTGAAACAGACAAAATATGACTATAGGGCTTATGTGGCAAAATATAAGTTAGAAACCCCGCTAACTAGGCAAAGAGACACATGTGCAAGTCAGGTGGTAGGCTTGTAGTGTTTCCACACGTCCAAGGAGGTGGCATTAGGCGTTGGGTCCGCAAGTGGTGTTGCTTCCTCCTCGAATGGTGTCGCTTCTTCCTCCATAGACCCGTGTAGAGATGGCGCCAGAAACGGTGGCTTAACCTCTGTTACATTTGCTTCTCCAACTAAAGAGTAGCAAACTCCCTGCAATGTTGAGAGAATTTGCAGGAATTGTGTTTCCTTCCCATCCAGGATCTCCATTCGAAATCGTAGGTCGTCCAGGTCGTATCATAACTCAAAGAACATGCCTTGCAGAATTGCAAGGCCTTCTTGCAATTTAGATGCAGATTTGACATAGGAGTGAGGCACTTGTTGTGGTCCATGGCTGGCTTCATAACCTTCACTTTGAGTTTTGGCGCAGTGTGGTCGGGTTGGGGGTGACTGGGTTGCCGTGTTCACAGGAGAATTAGGAGGAGCGATTGGAATTGGCTGTGAAGTGGAGGCCAAATATGAGAGTGGTCATGGATTGAACCCCAGAGAGTTTCTGGAGAGATCAAACCACTCTAGCCTGCACGCAAAAAGTGAGGAGATGGGATGGAGGTTGTTGAGGTTGTGGCCAAACTGGGACGAGGAGGATGGCGAGGAGGGTGATGAGGGTGAAGAGCTGTGGGAGGGTGTAGGTGGGGGGCGGATAGCCAAGCATGGTCGACTGGGCTTCCATGTCGAGCCGTACTTGGATTACCCCCTTTGTCTCGACATGTCTGAGACATTATGAAGGCTAATAACCACAGGAGGGAAGGATAGGTAGCGAAGGAATAACTCGAGGGGACACAGTCCAATGAAGAGTTCGTCCATGGAAGAATGAAGCTGTAAATTCCCCTGGTGTAATTCATAATGCCGAAATTGTTGGCGGAGGAATATACGCATGCGCTCTGATCCATTGAAGGGATGGATAGCTAGATCAGGGTGCACTTAGATTAATGGTGCCCTGTTTTACGTGAGCTTGATTTAAATGCATGTCTGGGGAAAGAGGGAGTGGCATGCGCCTGTTATGTGGTTGGCGCCATGGTGGTCGTCGCTTGTCCGATCCTCTTTAAACATGTTCTCCAATAACACCCCATCCAGGGATTACTATTTTCTTATATTATTATAAAATAATAAAATAATTATTTTTCATACGTAACAGACTTGCTCTTTCTTAAATGTTTACACAACGCGAGGCCCTTCGAAGGTCATGAAAGACTTAAATGTTTACCTAACAGGCCTCACAACCTTAAATGTTTACTTAACAGGTATGTTACAATACATTTTCCTCCGATGGTTTTTTTATACAATGTTGTCTATAGTGAATATGAGCAATATTGTTTTTCAGTGGCATTACTGGTTCACTGGATGATGCTTTCTCATTGCTTGTTCATTGGTTTCTTATTTTCCTGTTGTTGTTGCTTTTGTTTTCCTGTTGCTCTTGTTGTAGTTTGCACGCTTGGGATTTTGCAACCACAATTGGAACTGCGCTTTTGTCATTCCCCATTGATGGGTGGGTTTCGATGCCATGTTTACCTTCCTATTGGTTGTTTGTTGTTTTCTATTTCCAGTTTGTAAATGAAAATTTTCAATACTGGAGATGCTTGAGTCAAAATCCGTTTGCAGAACATCTTTGTATGTGAGGAGAAAATTCAATTTCTTTTTTATATGTCATTATGGATGTGATGGAGGTGGGTTCCGTGTCAAACATTGGCATTCAAGAACAAGACCAAGACAACATTACAGTCTTGTTTCTCTGGTCGTAGTAGTCACATACAAAGATTTTATGCAAGAGGATTTTGATCCCTCCTAGTATTGAAAATTATTTCTTGCAAAATGGAAAAAAAAAAAACAACGAATAGGGATGCAACCATGGCAGTGAAACTTACCCATGAATGGGAACGACAAAAGCGCAGTTCCAATTGTGGATGCAGAATGCCAACTGTGCAAACTGCAACTTTATTAAATGTTTACACAGTGGGATGCCTTTCGACAGTCCTCACATCCTTAAATGTTTACTTGACAGGACTCAAGTCCTGGAATGTTTGCTTAACATGTGTGTTACAATACATTTTCCTCCGATTTTTTGATACAATCTTGTCTGCAGTGAATTTGGCCAATATTGTTCTTCGTCGACATTCATGGTTGATTGGTTGATTGGTTGATGGTTTCTCATTGGTTCATTGGTTGTTACTTATTGTTATTTGATGCAACTTTGTAGAGTTGAGGTCCTGCAGCAGTAGTTGGGCCTTTTGGTACTTGTTCACTGGTTTGTTGCTTGTTTCTTTCTCGTGTTTTCTTCAACTTTGCAAGGTTGCGATCCTGCATCCGCAATAGGATTTGTTGTTGCATTTTGCAGGCTAGGGTTTTCACTTCTGTCCTTCCCCATTCACCAGTGAGTCTCAGTGCCATAGTTGCATTCCTGCATTACTTAACAGGCCTGTTACACTACACTTTCCTCTGATTTTTATTTTTTTTAACAATGTTGTCTACAATGAATATGGGCAATATTGTTCTTCAGTGGCATTACTGGTTCATTGGTTGATGCTTGCTCGTTTCTTGTTCACTAGTTTTCGGTTTTCCTATTGTTGTTTCTCTTGTTTGCATGTTGCTCTTGTTACAGTTTTCATGCTTGGGATTTTGCAACCACGATTGGAATTGTGCCTCTATTGTTCCCCATCGATGGGTGGGTTTCATTTCTATGTTTACCTTCCTATTCATTTTTTGTTGTTTTATATTTCTAGTTTGCAAGTGAAAAATTTCAATATTGGAGATGGCTGAGTCAAAATCCTCTTGCAGAACATCTTTGTATGTGAGAAGAAAATTCAATTTCCTTTTTTATATGTCACTGTAGCTGTGATGGAGGTGGGATCTGTGTCGAATATTTGTGTTCAAGAACAAGACGAAGACAATGTCATAGTCTTGTTTCTCTGGTCCTGGTATTCACATACAAAGATGTTCTGCAAGAACATTTTGATCGGTCCCAGTATTGGAAATTCTTACTTGCAAACTAGAAAAAGATAAAAAACAAATAGGGATGCAATGATGGAAGTGAAACTTACCTGTGAATGGGGAGCAACATAATCGCACTTCCAACTTCGGATGCAGAATTCCAATCGTGCAAACTGCAACTTTCTTAAATTTTTACACAGTGGGATGCCTTTGCACGGTCCTCACAGCCTTAAATGTTTACCTGAAATGCCTCACAGCCTAAAATGTTTGCTTAACAGGCATGCTAAAATACATTTTCCTACGATTTTTTTATACAATCTTGTTTGCAGTGAATTTGGGAAATATTGTTCTTCACCGACATTCTTGGTTGGTTGGTTGATTCTTTCTCGTTGGTTCGTTGGATGTTGCTTGTTGTTTTTTTATTCAACTTTGCAGAGTTGAGGTCTTGTAGCTGCAGTTGGGCGTCTTTGTACTAGTTCACTGATTTTTTGTTTATTGCTTGCTATTGTTTGCTTCAACTTTGCAAGGTTGGGGTCTTGAATCCGCGGTTGGACATGTTGTTGCATTCCTGTTTGTTGGTTGTTGTTTTCTATTTCCATTTTCCAAGTAAGAATTTTCTATACCGGGAATGCCTGAGCCAAAATCCTGTTGCAGAACATTTTCATATGTGCCTACTACGACCAGAGAAACAAGAGTGTGATGTTTTCTTGGTGTTGTTCTTGAAAGTCATTGTTTGTCAAATATCCCACCTCTGTCACTGCCATAGTGACATTTTGAAGGTTGACAAATCTATGACAAGTGAATTCAAAAGAATACGCAAAGAACATGAAATAAATCATATTGATACTATGCAAATGATATGTGCACTTGGAAATGCATTGCTTAATATTCAACAAATCTCTTCTCGACAATAGTCTATGTTGCGCTTTCCCTGCCCCTGGACTGTGGTTCAAGGAAATTTGTCTTCATAAACACATCTCCACTTGAGAAACGCAAATTGGAACATGGTTTTACAGTTGTGCCACCAAAAATACTATTAAAATAAAATAATATGAAAATTGTTGAAATAAATATAAACAACATCTCTTTGGACTTGAACCAGAGTTTGTCGAGCTCCAACTATATTTCATAGATGAGAATGTTTTTCCCATAGTTAATGTGTTTCTATGGCTTCATAATTATCCTACTAAGTGTTCTTGTGTTAGGGATGAAGTTCTTATCTGCCTTTCGTTTTCCTCTTCTATACTTACATGTTTTTCCGTTTTCTTCTTCCCCTCTATTATCTAGTTCTAGTTCTATACTTAGTTTGCAAGTAAGAATTTTCAATGCTCAGAATGCTTGAGCCAAAATCCTCTTGCAGAAAAATTTCGTATGTTCCTACTACAACAAGAGAAATATGAGTGTGATGTTGTCTTTGTCTTGTTCTTGAAAGTTGTTGTTCTCCAGAGATCCCACCTCTATCGCCACCATAATGACATGGAAAAGGTTGACAAATCTATGAAAAGTGCACTCAGAAGAATATGCAAAGAACATGAAAGAAATCATATTGATACTATGAAAATGATACGTGCACTTGGACATGCATTGCTTAATCTTCAACAAATATATGCTCAACAAACAGTCAACGTTGCAATTTTCCTGCCCCTCGACTGTGGTTCAAGAAATGTGTCTTCACAAACACATCTCCACTTGAGAAATGCAAATTGGAACATGGTTTTATAGTTGGGCCACCAAAAATACTATTAAAATAAAATAATATGAAAATTGTTGAAATAGATATAAACAACATCTCTTTGGACTTGAACCAGAGTTTGTCGAGCTCCAACTATATTTCATAGGTGAGAATGTTTTTCCCATAGTTAATGTGTTTCTATGGCTTCATAATTATGATACCAAGTGTTCTTGTGTGAGGGATAAAGTTCTTATCTGCCTTTATTTTTCCTCTTCTATACTTACCCATTTTTCCCTTTTCTTCTTCCCCTCTATTATATGTTTATGGTTTTATACTTAGTCACGTTCCTATGCTCACAGGTTCCTGGGTTTGCGAACCGAAAAATCCTCATCTCCATCTATATCTTCATATCACAAGTCTGACCGACCGTCGTTCATTTTCATACTTAGCGAATTTTATGGTCGCGGGTTCGTGGATAGGCATTATCGAACTCTCATGCCCTGTGTTCTAGGTATACATCTTGCACCCAAAAATTAGATGATATACAATTCGGCGCCATAATCCTTGAACTCGCAATAATGATTCTACCTATGATGACTCTGTATGAACGACCCGCCTTTCCATACTTAGTCGAGTCTTCAAAGTTTTGCGGGTCCACGGACTCATGGTTCACAAAATTTTGAAATAATTTTTCGCTCCCTTCCATCCCTGCCACCTTCCGCCCTTCCCTATGCACATTAATTATTCTTTTACTAGTGACAACTCACCAAGGAGTACTTCCTATACTTTCTATGAGCTACGGGAAGGAAAACAAGCACCCTTAGTTGAAGGATTGAATGAGTGTTCTGGTTTGTATGAAGCTCCGGGTCAACGAAGTAGTACATGGTCTATTGATCGATCAGTAGGTTCGAAAACGTTGGAATTAATAAGCGGAAAGCTCAAGGACATATCCCATTAAAACGCATTAACGAGCGAATATTATGGAATCTGATGATTTTTTTGTGTCCATATTGAATTAGCAAAAATTGTGGGTTATTTCATTTTTTAAAGCATCACCATAGTAATAGTGAAATATTTTGCTTCCCCATTGTCATCCACAAAGGTGTTGACGTCATGTCCCTCTTTAATAATGTCCATATATTGCAGGTTCTCATATTTGAGAATATGCTTGCATATGGAAATGTTAACTCATATGTTATTAGTGACAACTCATGACACATATTTGAAAATATTGGAATTAATAGGAGAGAAGGTCAAGGACATATCCCATTAAAATGCATTAGACCAAGATTTACGGAAGATTATACTATCATCCTCCAATGTTCATTTTAAATACTTATTCTTATTTCCCTCTATCATCGAAAACTTGGGCTTTAAGGTTACTTCCTTGTAATGTTCCTGGTCATCCACATCTGAGACAACTTAGAGATGCGATTCAGGCCCAATTGAAATATGATGGATTGGTTTTATGTGACGTTAGCTTTGAACGAAATTTTTTTTGTTAGCCAACAGAAACTCAAACACAAAAAATACAAGTATCTTATGATTGGTATTCTCCCTGTATTCGATCATTTGGTTGGTTGAAAGTCCCACCTGAAGATCTGTATGTTGAACTTCTTTGTTTTGTTACAGGAAATTGGAATGGACTTTCAAGTCACCAACAAAATGCTCCTTTGTTAAAGTATATAGCTTCTTCCAAAAACAAAGATTTGGCAAGTGTATCAAATCCTGTAAACCACACAAGAATTTATCTTTACTCAGAGGAGTTGCACATATCGTGGCTTGTAAAATGGTCTAGAATATTCGGATGTGACACCAAATATTACTCCATGTGCGAATATACACAGAAGGAAATTATAAATTTGGATCCTCATGAATGTGGGAAACTGTATGAGTGGTTGAATCAACATCCTAAAATTACAGAAGTTTCTATGTCAAATTTTGTTGATCGAATTATGGGTGTGGTAACAGACTTGACATAAAGTCAACTTCTTTGTCAAAGATGCACATTTTTTCACTATTCCTACGCATATAATTGCATCTGGGTTGAAGATCTTGCCACTCTTTGCAAGAATATTCTCCTAGTAGTTGAAGGTGGATATATAATCAGGGAATGAGGCTCTCAAAAATTTTTTATGCTTGCATCGACAAGTAACTAGGAAAAGTTAGTGGGAAGGAATTATGGACTATGGACTTTGCAACACTTTCTGAAGATTACTTTATACTACCACGTTCTGCAAGAAGTTTGACATATTCAGGTAATGATTTGGTTTCTGAAGATCACCTTTTACTACCACCTTCATGTAATGATTTTGTTTCATTATCTAGGAGAGACCTTGATGTCGTATATATTCTAGATCTATTTCCACAGAATATCAATCTTCCTGCTATTTTCCATGCTTTGAATAAGGAAAATGCATTTCTTCTGTTGCAGTAGATCCGATATTTGAAAACAGTATAGAAATTTCTCGATGCTTGAAGTATTGAATTGTTTGGTTCAAATAAATCCGCATGGCCTCGCTGCAAGAGTCTTTGGAGTTGTTCATTAGGATCACAGGTCGATAAGAACACACTGCCTTCCTGGCCATAGATTGCTTCCATCCCCAACTTGTGTTTTCACATGTGCTTTTATTGCTACTGCTTCCTTTGTCCTGGTGGTGGATCCTTATATCCCAACCAACATGATGGAAATAAACTAGCTCTAAGGGATTTGATCGCTTCCAAGGATCTGAGTTGACAATATATTAATTCCGGTTAACTTAAAAAATTATGTCTGCAACCTAATGTTAGACATAGAAAATACAATTTCTTATTTTTTAAAATATAAAATAATGTATTTTTTTTAACACATGACTATTGGAAAAGTTTCAGGCATTGTTTGGGAATCACGTCCTTCAAGGATGTTAATTAATTACACAATTAATATTGCTTGTTCCAATGCAATCGAACTGTCATCGACTATGGAAATCACATTAACACTGCAATGTCAGATAATAAATTTCTGACATGTACCTAATGTAGAGGTCATCATCGCACATGACACCCAACCTCCAAATATTTCTGGACTCATAGCAACATTGTGATTGTCATGACAAAGAAACACTAAAGTCGATGCTCTTTGCAGGTCTGACAACCTTGTAGTCTAATTTCTTTGACAATGAAAGGCCTGCTTGTTCACCGCATTATTGCCCTGCATTCAATGGAACTTTTCCCATTTCCATCGCTAGGGTCAATGTCTGAAGCTGAAGCTATATGGAGCCAAGAGTCACTGCGAGTGTGGATGCCTGAAGCTGAAGCTACCTGGAGCCTAGGGTCATGACTTGATACACTTGACATTAGTACCAGTAGTGATCAAAAATTGATTATATGTCGAGTCTGTTACTACATCCAGAGGTTGCTCAAAAAACTATGAGATAGAAGGTTTTGTAGTTTTAGAATGTTGATTCAACCACTAATACAATTTCTCACCTTCGTGAGGATCCAAATTTATAATTTCCTTTTGAGTATATTCAGGCATGGAGTAATATTTGGCGTCGCTTCCGAATATTCCAGACCATTTTGTGAGCCATGATGTCTACCACTCCTATGACGAAAGATATATTCTGGTGTGATCTGCAACATTTGATACACTTGCCAAATCTGTGTTGATGGAAGAAGCTATATACTTCAACAAAGGATCATTTTGCAGGTGACTTGAAAGTCCCTTCCAATTTACAACAATAAAACAAAGAAATTCAACATACAAATCTTCAGGCAGGCCTTTCAACCAAACAAACCATTGAATATAGGGATAATACCAGTCACAAGATACTTGAATTTTTTGTCTGAAGTTTTGTTCGCTGACAGAATTTTTCCTGCCAAGGTTGGCGTCACATAAAAACACTCCCTCATCTTTGAATTAGGCCGCAATCTCATCTCTAAGTTGTCTCATTTGTGGATGACCAGGAACATTACAAGGAAGGCACCTTGAAATCCAAAATTTTCGATCATAGAGAGAAATTAACACTTAGCAAAGTATGGAATGTTGAATAAAAAGCTAATGCATGCAAGCCATATCTAGAAGAGCCAAATTATTCAAGAAGTTGGGATAGATCTAGCTGGAAGAATCCATGAAGTCCAAGCCTAAAATTGATATTCAACTCGTCTTTTTTAACCAAGCGAGCATTTGATGATCAAGAGGAAATCTAAAAAAGACTGTCTACAGGCTTGATTCTTGTACATATTTGTTTTTTATGTCCGCGAGAGCCAAAATCACAGTCATTATGGAAAACACATTTAACTTTCAGAGAATATGTGCTAAACTATTTTAAGAAATCTATTTTGGGAAATAATCTCAGTTGTATTTTGTAACCCAGTTTATCTGAATATAAAATATTTGAAGTTTTTGTATGGTGTTTTCCAATGTCTAATATTGTTTTTTTTTTTTGTACTTTTTATTTTTTTAAATTTACTCATTTTCCTGTACAGCTATTGATAGATGAATTCAACCTCTTTCTACAGGAATTTAAGACGCTCTTTGATCCGTAGTTAAACATGCACAACAAGCTCTTTTTTTCCCCTGCCCAACACTTCGATTTAAATAAAATCTACTCTATTCGCTCCTTACATTTTACATGGAAGAATAATTTGTGATAGGACATAGTTGTGTGGTGCCCACCCTATAATTAAGAAAGAAATGGGTGGACTCCTCCTACTTTCATTCTTTGGGGCCCCATAAATAGAATCAATTAATGACTCTTTTTCAACATGCAACTCAGGTATTGACGTCATGTTCCTGTTCAATATTGTGCATATATTACAACTTCTTCTATTTGAGAATATCCTTACATATAAAAAAATGTTACTTCATATATATATATTATTAACTCTTTTTTTTTTTCTATTGTTTATGGGTTTGAACGAAATTTGCAAGCCGATAAACACCCTACAAGTTGGAAGATGCTTTACATTTGGACCACAAACAATCTATTAAGATATATTAATATGAATAATATTGGAATAAATATAAACAAATTCTCTTTAAACTTGAAGCTGTCTTTGTCGACCCCCAAGTATATTACATAGTTGAGACTAAATCTTTGTTTCTCCCTTTCTTTTCCCTCCTCTATAATTACTTGTTTATCCCTTGTCTTATTCCCCTCTATTATCTCTTTTTGGTTCTATACTTAGTCGCATTTCTATGATCACGACTTCCCGGGTTGGGAGATTGGCAGATGCTCATCTTCATCTATGTCTTCACATCATCAGCCCAACCGACTGTCGTCCCTTTCAATACTTACCAATTATCTGACCACCGGGTCCCGGGTTAGTGCTATCGAATACTTATGCCCATTGTTATGTCATATACATCTTGCACCCAAAAACTTCTGTGATCTGTAATTTATGATCTTACTATTGAGAACCCACTAGAGGTTCGAAAAGATTGGCATTAATAAATAACAATAGATGTTGTTCTGTGAGGTACTTACCCCTTTTTCCCTTTTCCCCTCTATTATCCCTTTCTGGTTATATACTTAGTCGTCTTTATATGATCGCAGGTTCCTAGGTTGGAAGACTGACAGATCTTCATCTCCATCTATATCCTCACATCATGAGTCTGACCGACTGTCTTTCCTTTCCATACTTAGCCAATTTTATGGTCACAGTTTCCGGGGTTGGCGCTATCGAACTCTCCTATCGCTTGTTCTGTTATATACATCTTGCACTCAAAAATTTATTGATCTACAATTCCACCACAGACTCCTCGAACTTGCAAGCTTCACTCTACTCGGGTCCACAAAAGTTTCAAAGAAGTTTTCGCTACCTTCCATCCCCATTACCTTCACACCCTTCCCAATTCACATTAATTATGGTTTTACTAGTGAAAAATCAACACACTGGTACGAAACAATTGGCATTAACAAGAAACAACCTTGAGGACATATCCCATTAACACGCATTAAACCACCATTTACGCTACTCCGAATGATCGTTGTTCCGTTCCATACCCAATTTTTTCCACGTGTTCTGTGATATACATCTTGAACCCAAAAATTTCATGATCTACAATTCCACCCTGAGCTCCTCCAACTCGCAAGCTTCAGTCTACCTGGGTTCACAAGAAGTTTCAAAGCATTTATTGCTCTCTTCCATTCCCACCACATTCGTGACCTTCCCAATGCACATTAATTATTCCAGCCTCTAGATTGCACTTCCATTGTTTTGTGACCTACAAACAACACCCGGACCTCCGCGATATACAAATTGACTGCCAGACTCCCACATCGTCCCCTCTTCCATTTTACACATTATGCATTCAAAAGTTATGAGCCATACAATTTGACCGTTGGGGCCTCACATCTTCTAGGGAACCCTTGTCACCCTATTTTGGATCCTCGGGTTGGTGGGTTCATGAAATATCCAGTTCCTAGTCTCTGTTTCCTATGCCCACCACCTTCGTACTTCTTTCCAAATATGAAAAAACAAAGTTTTAATGCGAAGAGTTCATAATGAAACAACCGTAAAGATCGTCATTAATAAGAAAAGGGCTCGAGGATACAATCACATTGAATATCCCTACACAACTTGTCCAGAAACATGCAGAAAAGGTCTTGCCATGTACTGGCATATCTATTACAAATTTCAATATATTAGAGAAAACAAGTCCGACCTACCATTTTCCTATGACACTTTTTCAATTGCAGGTTCCCAGATAGGTGGGCTCAAGATTGTGTTTCCAATGTTCCATGACTTGCAAACAGTACCCAGAGTTTCACAATATACAATTTGTCCCAACCGTCGTTCCTTTCAATACTTAGCCGCAATTTGGATCTATAATCATGACATAGTACATTTCCATGGTTACACATGTTGCAACCACTGTGTATCGAGTCCGACCCACCGTTTCCCTACTCCATACTTAGACAATTTTTTCAATTGCATTTTCCTAGACTGGTGGGCTCAAGATTGTGCTTCCAATTTTCAACGACTTGCAAACAGTACTCGGAGTTCCGCGATATACAGTTTGTCCACTGAATTCCCCATCATGCCATATTTTGTGTTACGTGTTTTGCGGTCAACACTTCCGAGACATACAATTTGACCCTTGGGTGCTCACCTCTGTTGGTTATATCTTGTAACCCTATTTTGAAGCCCGACTGATCGCTTTCGATAATTAGTCATTCCTTAATTGTTGTTCCCTCTCCTTGCCACCTTCGTACTTCTTTCTGGATATGCAATTAGTAATCTTTAATGCTAATAGTTCATCATGCAGGAACCGTAAATATTTCTATTAATGAGCGAAAGGCTCTAGTAGATCTCCCAGACTTGCACGATACACAAGTTGACTATTGGACTCACACATCATCCCCTCTTTTGCGTTAAACATTTTTCACTCAAACGTTATGAGACATACAATTTGACCGTCGGGGTGTCACATCTCCTGGGGATCCCTTTCCACCCTATTTTGAAGCTCGTCCGACCACTTTCCATACTTGCCCATTTCATGGAATCTCTTTCGCGAATACTTGGGTTGGTGGGTTCATGAAATCTCCAATTCTTGGTCATTGTTTCTTGTTCCCGCCACCTTCGCACTTCTTTCAAAGTATACAAAGACCAAGTTTTAATGCTAAGAGTTCATCGTGCAACAACCGTACAAACCGTCTTTAATAAGAAAAATGCTCGACGAAACAGTCACATTGACTATCGCTACACAACTTTCCTAGAAACATGCAGAAAAGATCTTTCCAAGTAATGGGATATCCATTACAAATTTCAATATATTAGCGAAAACGAGTCCGGCCTACAGTTTCCCCATTCCATACTTAGCCACTTTTTTTATTGCGGTTTCTCAGACAGGAAGGCTCATGATTGCGCTTACAATGTTCTCTGACCTGCAAACAGTACCCAGAGTTCCGCGATATACAAATTGACCTCTGGACTGTCCCATCATGCCCTCTTCCGTGTTATGCATTTTGCACTCAAAACTTTTGAGACATAAAATTTGACTGTCAGGCCCTCAACTCTCATGGTTATACCTTGTAACCCTATTTTGAAGCTCGGCTGACCTCTTTCCATATATGCCATTACTTAATTTCTCTTTCTCGTCCCTGCGACCTTTGTACTTCTTTCTAGATATGAAATTAGTAAGATTTGATGCTAACAACTTGTCATGTAGGAACCGTCAACATTGTCATTAATGAGCGAAATGCTCGAGGAGATCTCCCATTAATACACATTAAACCAAGATCTACACAGAGTTATATTCAGGGGTGATTTTAAGAACCCCACCTAAATTTGTATGTATAATAAATGGGTGAATCCCCATGATACATAGTTAAAATTGAAAGCTATTTATCAATAATATAATATGTATATATATTTTTTTGGAAAATCTTTTAGTCAATTATATAATATTGTAAAATCTTGGCGAATTTTTCACTAAATTATAAAATCTTGTAAAAATCATGGCAAATCTTTCACTAAATTATAAAATCTTGTAAAATCTTGGCGATTATTTTACTAAAATATAAAACACTATGAAGTCTTTATTGATTTTTTGATAAAGTATAAAAACATATATAATAATGGAAAAATATATTCATTAAACTATAATATACTCATTTTACATGTTTGGAAAAGAAACATAGTTTGTCCCTCCTCCAAACAATGTTGCAAGCATCAAGGGTTGTGTTTGCCAAGGTTCACATGTTCACTTGTAAAAAATTATGATTTTCCAAGGGGGTGGTGGGTTTAGTGGCCACCAAAATTCCAATCCCCTTGAGGCATGTGCTTAGAATTTCCACTAAGGGGTTCCCCAACTTCCATTAAAAATCTTTCTATGAGACAAAACTTGACAGAGTTCTGTCAAAAGGCTTGGTATACCCCACCAATGACATCTATATATTTGTATACCCCACACCAATGGAAATAGATCTTTGTATATCACACCAATGACATGTAGGGCTTCGCTTGGTGTAAAATATTTTCAATTTCATGTTCCCCTTCTATAATATAACTAAATAGAAATAACTTAATTAAGTGAAATGATTCATGATATGTCTACCTAGTTACCTAACTTAAGACCAAATTAGAAATACATTGTTGGAACGTATGAATCTATATGTCATGTAAATAGCATGAAAACAATAAGAACATACATATATACAAAACAAATCGTAGCCTTTCAAATTACTAAACAACAAGTAGAGACTCTCAAAATGTTAAACATATGTACATGATGTAAAAAATGCGCTTATGAGCAACTGACAACAAGAAACAATGGTCTTTAAAAAAATGTTAGAAATAACAACATCTAGGCATATACATATTAATATCATGGTCATTATTCATATAATGATATTATTAAGTGTAAAAAACTTTAGGAGATAATAAATGTGAAACAATTAAGTCATTCCATGATGGCGATAATGATAGTCTCAATTAGACTACCATAGTTAAGCATGTACAACAAGAGATGTAGATTTAGTAAGAGTTATTATATAGCATGGTACACTAAATGCATTGTCATTCTTCTAGAATGGGATGATGATCTATGCATGAGAGAGTGCTACTTTCTTAGCCTTAGCCAAATGCATCAACACCATCGATGCATTAGAAGTTCTTAGTGCATTTCTTTCCATTAGCTTTCAAAAATTGTCTCGAGTTTAAAATTGTCTAAAGAAGACTGAAGTAACTAAGGTTTATGTTGTAATTGTGGTTGGGAGGAAGAAACATAGCTATGAAACTTTGGCGGTCGAATAGCATGAATTGTTCCAGTACTATGGTTGACATTTTCTAGATCTCTTGAGTAACACTTTATGGTCCTATTTCATACTGGTGATTGTGTTCTTCCGTATGGTTGAGATTCATTGTCAGAAAAGAACAATTGGGATCTTCAACTAATATTCAACTCAGGCCCTAAATATGCTTCAATGAATTCTTCTCTTTGTGTTGGAAATAATCTAAGGGAGTTAATCTCTTGAAAAATCTTCTATAGGTCCGAAGGCATGACAAATCACAATATTTTGAAGTCTCCATCCATTCAACTAAATTTACAAGAATTTTGAACATAATGGTGGTTGTCCAACATAAGTCTCTCATGAGACACATCACATATGATGTGTAGATGATTATACATTGAATATTAATATCAAATATCTATCTCTCTGCAACTATTATGTGTATGTGTATGTGCAACTTTGATATGGTATAAGAACCAAATATCACTAGTACATATGTGGTCAATATTTGACGAAATATTATGATGATAAGGATAAAATTATTGGTATTTTCAAAAAAAAAAATTGGCTCTCCGATGTTCATTGTAATTATGAATTTGTTATCTATATGTCGAACTTCTGATGAACTTTTGTCGAAATTTCGACGCATTCTCTATCCGTCGAACTTACGACAAGATTTCATCAAAATTTCGACACATGTGAAGAGACCTGTGAAAAGGCCATGGTCATCACCGCCATCATTGTCATCATCGCCATCATCATCGTCATCGTCGTCGTCATCATCATTGTCTTCATTGTCATCACCATAATCAACATTATCATCGTCCTCATCATCATCATCATTGTCATTATCGTCATCATTGTCATCATCATCATCGATGCCATCATCATCATCATCATCATAATTATTTTCATTGCCATCATCAAATTATAACATTGTCATCATCATCGTCATTTTCATTGTCATTACCATCATCATCATCATTTCCATTGTCATCATTGTCATCGTCATCATCATCATTATCATCATCGTCATTTTCGTCGTCATTATCATCGTCATCGTCATCATCATTGTCATTTTCATCAACATCATCATTTCCTGCATTTTCATTACCGCCATCATCGTCGTCATCGTTATCGTCATCATCATCGTCAATTTCAACATCGTCATCACCATAATTACCATTTTCTTCCTCCTCTTCATCATCATCGTCATCGTCATCATCATTGTCATCATAATCATCTTCCTCCTCCTCAACAACATTGTCATCGTCATCATCATTATCATCGTCATTTCCAAGGCCATCACTATCGTCATTGTCATCGTCGTCATCATCATCATCATCATCATCATCATCATCATCATCGTCGTCATCATCACCATCCTCATCATCACCATCTTCATCATTGTCATCATCCTCATCGTCATCATCACCGTCATTTTAGTCGTCGTCTTCGTCATCGTCATCGTCGTCGTCATCATCATCGTCATCATCATCATCATTGTCATCACCATAATCAAAATTGTTATCATCGTCCTCCTCATCATCATCGTAGTCATCGTCATCATTGTGATCATCATCGGTGTATTCATCATCATCATTTTCATTGTCATTGTCGTCATCATTGTCATTGTCATCATCATCAAGATCACAAGTACCGACCTTTTTTCTTTCTAAAATTAATTTTCAATCCATTGTTCTTACATAGTTTCTTATGGTCCTTTAATATGCCATCTGATTCACTATTTTGTTTTTTTAACCATTTTAAAATTTGTTTACTAATAATATTTGGATGCTTGGATATCCAAAGATTTCCTTCACATTTCATCCTTCTGCAACACCAATCCTAAAACCACAAGAGTTCATGGAAATTTGATTAAGAGTAGATAATAAATACCATATAGAATATAACCCATGTCTATCTCACCAGTCACCATGTGAATTAATTTCAATACTCTCATATAGATAGATTAAATTAGAATAATCACCTCTAAAATCGCTATAGTAGATTGTCAGGTACTTTAAGAAGAGGGGAAAATATATGATTGTTAGGTATTTTAAGAAGAGAGGAAAAGATAAGGTTTTAGGAGGTTTTTATCTTTTGGGGTAGGTAAACCCCTTTGACTGGACAAGGTATAACTCTGAACTTGGTACTGAGGTCAATCAAGACTTGCACATGGTCTTATCTACAAAGATCTCATTAGCATGGGGAAATACCATTGATACCTTCTCTACCTTAGCACAAAATCAATGTTTCTAGGTTAACATGATCGACACCTGGGAAGGACTTGGTTAATTGCTTTAACTTGATGAGAATGCCTACTATGTTTTGAATCGGGTCATCATTGTGAAAATATTTTTAACTTTCCACTAGACCATAACTCAACATACTAGTTTTGGTCAATTTCGTTAAAGTGATTACATAAAAAAAACACCAACATAATGGAGAGAATGACACACACCGACTAAGAGTTTTCTTTGCTATTAATATGTATATTAAAAGTGCATATGCTAAGAAAATAAATAAAAAACAGAACATAATTAGAGTCATTCAAAAAAAATGCCTCCAAGAAAACCAAAATCTTTACATGAACTTCATTGAAACTGGAAAAGAAAACAAAGGTTTTTATTAATAAGTATAGGCACAAGTGATGGAGGATGGGAGCTGAATTCCCATAATGTTGTCAAGAAACTGTCTCAATAAATGATATAGTATATGGCAAAGAGTCTGGTTGAGGCTAAGAGTGATCTAGCGAGAATGATGACCAAAGAGAGATAACCACATGCTTTTTGAACAAAAGGGTCTAAAGTCTCAACAAGAGCTCCAACATGCACCAAGATGGTCTTCCCATCATAAAGTGTCTTTCTCTTTCACATGTGCAAAAAAGGAACAACAATCAAAGGTGCCATCAAAGTTGTCAAATGCAGAGACTATTGTGATGACCAATCAAAGACAACGGTGAGGGTTGTATGTTTGTACAATCAATGAAAAAGGCCAATTTGAAGTTCTCAAACAAGTGCTCAGATGCTGGCATGACCAATCATCAGTCTAAGAACAATAATACCTGATAGTATACACCGATACAATATTGTTCCATTATGTCTCTTCAATTTGATCTACAAGAAGAAGAACTATCACACTAATGAGTGCGTAAATTAGAATGCCAATAATTCGATGGAGAGTGAGAATGTCTCCTCTCTCTATGACAAGGATGCCATCATGGCTAAGATGTGGATGGTGTAGAATTTGCTGCTGACTGAACAAAAGGTGCAACATGTGGTTCCTGCTAAACATAAGTTGGTCTTTACATATCAATAGAAGAATAATAGGGAGTGGATTCAAGTTTTAGTATCTCATTGGTAGATGAATCAACAAATGGTGCAAGATCTGGTTGCTGCAAAATAAAAGTGGTTAGGAGATTAGAGGGACTTTCAAAAGGAAATGAAGTTGAAAATTATTAAAGGCATCTTTCTCTATCTTATCTCAGGCATAATAGTAGTAATAATCTTCTTTCCATGCTTACCAACCCCACCACCTATGTAATGCATCTGACGAAGCAATTTAGAACCAATACCTCTATTGTGCTTTTCAAAATCAAGAGAAAAGTGCTCATTAGTATCCAACAATACATGAGAAGGAATGTCATCAAAAGTGGGAGCCAATAATAATACTTGGTGATTCTTCTTGATAGCTTGTGGGATGCAAGTGGGAGATCCAACGATGAACTTGTTGGTGTTTATACTAGCTTGTTGTGGAGCCTTTGGTGTGTCTAGATAGTTTGGTGGGATGCCTTGCTAGGCCTTTGTAATGTTGGTTATGGTTTATTGTTGATGGTGGATGTCCTAGCTAGGTTTTGGGAAGCAATTGGAGATTCCTTCTTGGGAAGAGTTGAGGTATTATACTTTATCTTCATTTCCATAATATATTAAAATTTAGGTTTACTATTGTTGTCCTGACATTATATGTTGCATATCTGAAAATCAGACTTTGGTTGCTCATTGTTATGAGTAGTTTCATGGTTGTTTTAATGAATTGATTTGTTGGGAGAACCATGTTGAACTATGTGTTTTAGCATGTCTCTATGAAACAAGAAATCAGATTTAGTGTTGTAACAAATCTATTGTTATAAAAGTAATTTTCAGATCTATGCATTGGTTTAGATTGTGCCCCAAGGGCTGTGATATTCATCTCTTTTTTAAGTACATTTTCAATGCCTTCTTGAGCTTGTGTGGTGAAAACATTGGACAAAATTGAAGTATTTTCTGTTGTAATAAATATTTCATATTCAGCCATAAGGCCAAAAGTTATATGAAATAGATCTGGAGAACCTCAAGTAAATGAGGTGAAATTTCTGAAGTCTTTCAATGTGCATATTTTTGAAATTTTCACCACATTAGTTTTATGACTATTATTAAATATAAGTTGTATCCTCCTCTTCTAATGGTCACACTACAAATTACTCCAAGCTTGTCTCTAAATTTTAAGAACCGATATGGATCGAGTGCCTTGGTGAATATGTCCACAGTTGCACTTGAGTTGCACAACACTACAACTCTGTCTTCATTCCCTAATAGCTGCTGAATTTAATGACTTTGCATCTCCACATGTTTTGTCTGCTAATGAAAGACATGATTTTTTCCATCTTCAAAAAATTTTAATGTCTCAACAAAGTGTAACAGTATTGACTTTTTCAACTTTCAAATCAACAAGTATTCTCAACCAAACAACCTCCTGAGATGAAATAGTGCTTCCTAATACTCTGCTTTGGAAGATTAAAGTGTTGTTCCATATTGTTTTTTACTCAACCACGAAGTTGCACTTGCACCAAGAGTGAAAACTTTGTTAAAAAATTTCATCTCATGGTAATAGTTCTAGTCTGATTTCTAAGCTACCTACAAAGGAAACATAAACTGAAATTTATGTTAAAAATGTGTTGATTTTTACTAGGAATTGAAACACATCAAACTGGAGAAAGTAGCAACAAGTACACAAATCTGAAACTCAAATCACAACATTGTTTACTATTCTTTAAAACAAAAAAATCATAGCTATGCTTCACCCATTACTTCCTACTCTGAAAAGTTGAATGAATAAAACCTATACCCATGCCTTCTTATATAATCCAAGGTATCTCCAGGTTTAAAAAATTACCTTGGATTCTAATTTGGATTGATCCCAAAAACAGACCCAACCTTAGATCTATTTAAATATTGGAACATGTGCCCTTATCTCTACATGATGGATAGTCTTTGAACTTCATGATAGCATTTTACTAAGGACACCTTCTCTGATCCAAGTACATGGCCACATATTTTGATTTGTTGCCTTTTGCCAATTGCAACTAAATGTTACCTGACATGTGCAACTCAGTAAGAACATATGTAATGCCTTGATCTTGTTGTCCCACTTGGTCAATTGTATTAATGAGTAGACTATATAGCAGTCTATAATCTAGTTTCAAAATCTATTTTGGCATCCATGCATTCTTTTAAATGGAGATTAGTTTGTCTTTGGTTGGCAGGGATTTTTTTTTTTTGTGATATTGATGATTGGGTACTTGGGATTCTTTCCATAAGATTTGATTTCACAGTGCAAATGATACACATATAGAAACTTTAAAATCCCAAGAAAGAAAACTCCGAGTTTAAAGCCAACCTTGTGCAAATATGTCCAAAATATTGTAGGGTCTGATGCAAGTAAAAATGATGCAAGTAAAAATCCTCAAGCAATCCTCTAAATTCCATGGTTGCAATTGTGTGACATTCTCTGCTCTAGCCTCCAAGTTCCAAGTGTAGGGTTTCTCCTTGCATTTACAGCTCTGTTTTGCAGTAAAAGAATGACATGAATGATGCGGTTTTAGTTTTTTAAAGGGAACTTTAGTGTTTTTATCTTTTCCTAATGAGCAATTTACTTTTCATGATCCTTCTTAAGCACGCCTTTTTTCTTTTCTTCTTTTAATTTATTTTAGGGCCTTTGCTATCAACCATTTCTCACAGGCTAGAAACCTGCAAGAAATGACCAGTAGAAATGTTGATCGTTTCTTAGAAATGGGTTCCTGTCCATAAATGGAAATCATAATAGTTTTTTGGTGTAGTTTCTTTTTTGGGATGTGTTTCTGCTAGAAACAACCCCCTCAGATACAGTTGATGGTAAGTAACATAGATTGGAAGGGTCTAACACACCAAAAAATAATTAGGCTTGAAAGTTGGGGATTGTCTATGAAATGGCTACATTTATTGCATGAGGAGCAATATATTTGTACACTAAAAAAATTGAGGACATTTGCATCATTGGATGTAGCCTAATAAAGAGGAGGTTGGTAAAGTAAAGCCTATTGGAGGCTGGTAAAGTAAATCCTATTTGAGTTTTGCTTCAGAAATTTGATGGGCCTCAAACCCACTTGTCCTAGGATTGTTGATGCATATATGAAAGAGACCAGATTGGAAAGAAGATTTGACACCGCTTATGTATGTCATGTGTGTGCAAGCATAAATTCTAGTGTAATAGGTATTCAATATTTTCAAATACAGAAATTAGAAAATCACATCATAAGATATCTTATGGGGACTGAGACAAGTTGGATATAGACTTCTCTAAGGAGGAGTTATTTGTTGACCTTTACTCCATGCAAAATGACGAGTCTCCAAGTGTGAATGGACTCCCATGTTAGTTTTACAAGACTATGTGGGATATCAATGGGGATGCCTTTTGTTGTTTGGATTTCAAGGCGTTCTCTCCTAGGCAAGTTTCTTAATTGCTCAATTAGGGCGCAATTAAACTTATTCCCAAGAATGCAGTACGAGACACCATTGGGGGTTGGAGACCTAGCAATTTGCTTAGTGTTGCCTACAAAATTCTAGACAAGGCTTTGGCATTGAGGATCCATTCTGTGAAATGATAGGTGGCTAGATTGGAGAAAAAAACTTGTGTGCAATGGAAATGCATCCTTGACATTGAGATTTCAACTTTGGAGGCTTTGGAATGGGCCTAGGAATCTGGCCAACAATCCATTTTTCTCAAAATTGATTTGGACAAAGCTTATGATCACGTCGATTATTCCTTCATTACGATATGCTCCCCTATCTAGGTTTTGGGCCCAGATATGTTTCCATGGTGAATAATCTTTTTATGAATGCTTCAACTTTTATTTCAGTGAAAAACTCCTTAAGCCCATAGATTTTGTTGCATCGGTCTATTTTCCAAGGTTGCCCGCTGACCCCAAACTTATATGTTTTGATTGTAGATGCATTGGGTTACTTGCTAGAGTTGGCACATATTCAAGAGTAAGTGTGGGGTACTCTTCTTCTAAATGGTTCAAAGACGGTAAATAATCATTTTGTTGATGACACTCTTTTCTCTGAGAGTGTTGAGAAGCATTTATTGGATGGTTCTCTTTGTTTCTTAGATACCTTTTGTTTGGCTCAGGTGTTATGGTTAGTGACCACAAGACCGATTTCTAATTGGTTGGGTTGGATTGTCCACCAAAGTGGCTTCTTGCAACTTGTACTTACATAAGACTTGGAGTGGTTGTGAGGTACCTGCGCATTCTGTTTGGTGTGGGATTTTCATCAATGGTTATGTGGGATTGGTGTCCCTAGAGGCTCCAAAGTAAACTTCATGTTTTTCATCTTAAGGATCTCTCCTTTCTTGGGATTTTGGTGGTGGTTGGGTGAATTTGCAAGCCTCACATGTCTATTATGTCTCTCATTGATTCCCTTGCAAGACTCAACTTCAATGCTCGGGGCAAATTCTTCAATCATATTTACGATCTAAGTATGGTGGAGTGAGACACCTTTCCATGGTTCCTTGGGATGTGTGCACCATGCCCAAGGACAAGGGTAGACTTGGATTGATCGATGTTACAACATAGGGAAATATTCTTGCTACCAATTGGGTGGTTAGGTGCTTAGAGGGTTCTGCACCCTAGCAAGTTTTATTTAGGCATCAACAAATGACTACACAACATTCAAGGAGAGTTCCAATAGCATTTGGCTTGTGTGATATTATTTCTACAACTCGCTTATTCCAAGTTTCAAGTTTGCTCATATTCAAGAGTATATGGTCGGTTGGAAGGCCATGGCAGGAATGATTCGTTGGTCCTATGAGGGCATCAAGGCAGGTTGGGATTTAGCTTTTCACCCCATCTGGAGTTGGAGGATGCAAGGTCGGTGTGTTGCAAACTGTTAGAAAAACAGGACCATGGAGCGATAAAATAAAACAAATGCAGAAAGAAAACATAGAAGACACACAATACAAGAGAGACACAGATTTACGTGGTTCACCCAGTGTGGGCTACATCCACCAGAGAAATTTCCAGGTCCTTCCTTTATTAACCTACAGGGCTAGCATCCACCAGAGAAATTTCCGTGTCCTTCCTTTATTATTATCCCAAAGAAATGAAGGGATATAACCTACAAAAAAACCTGCTGTAAATTCCTCTCTTTCTCTCAACACCCTCTTCTCTCGCATTGCATAAACTCTGGCAATTCTCACCAACCATAGTCATGATACATTTCCCTCAAGAAAAGAGGGTTTCTCTTAGGAAAAACTCAACATAATCTCTATTGTTATATCTGCGACCCTATAATGAACGGTACAGATTTACAATGAAATTACAATATATTTTTATAATGCAATTTTTTTCTAGGGCTTCATTTCAACCTCGGCTGCTCTCGGGACTACAGGGGTTACCTCTCTCAGACTTCACATGGAAGAGTGTACATACACCTGGGGTGTAAATACTAAGGGTATAAACACGCTGAAAGCAAGGACCTCTTCCTAATCGTGTGAAGATAATCGGGCTCCACAACCAACAATTCCCCACTTGGAGACTGATCTCAAAAATTCCATCAAGTTATATATGATGGGACTCTGAACCTTCTGGACGGGAAAATTTCTCTTTATCTTCATCTTCATTCTTGAAGACCAATTGAAGTCCTAAGGTGAACCCGCCCCTAGTTACTCCTTTGTTAACATGTCCTGTAGGATTCTCGTTAGTGTGTATCTTTTTCCAACTTCAAATGTCTCATCTTTCAAAGTGGATCTATGAAGTGGTACCCTCAACTCAGATATTTTCTTAGTATTTGAATGGAAGGCGAAGTTCTTTGCAAGGTGAATGGTACTCTACCGCTACAAGGTAAACCTGTTCTCCCGCTTCTTCCCAATTCCTCCATAAAACTCTCAGAATCAAATCATCTCTCTTTACTAGCCTCCTAGTAGAAACATACTTTGCCTCTCAAGGTTGAGAAAGTGCAACAACTTTGAAGTTTTTGAAATTCAACTTACTGTCAGTTCCAATCATAGTAAAAACATACCCTATGGTGCTCTCCTTTCTATATTTATCACCTGACATATCTCGAATCAACATCCTCAGAAAGGGGTTCCAACCTCCAAAACATAATGCATGTGTAGTAGCACTCTCAAATAATTCGGGAGAATCCAATTTTACTACCCTCCCAAATGTTCTTTACCCGATTGTCTTGGTATACTTGCTCACAACCCCACTTCATGATGTGCATTATCTCTCGTCTTTGTAAACCATTGTATTGCCATCAAGATACAATTGCTGATGAATATGGACCCTAGACATGTATTCTATCTCCTCCGTGGTCTTGGGACACATTTCCTAGTTAATTTGAAATGGTCACAAAGGTGTACTAACTAGTTTTGCATTCTCTCAAGATTCTAAAACTTCCAAAACCTTCTCTCTGTAATTTCCCAGACAATGTGTCAGCTTTGGCGATTTTTCCCGCTTCTTGTTATTCTCATGCCAAGGATTTTCTTGTAGCACTCCAAATCCTTCATCGCAAATGAATTGGCTAATTTCTTCTGAGCACATTTATATCCTGAATAATACATATTAGACCTTGCAACAAGCATGTCATCTACATACAATAGCAAGATAATAAAGCTTTCCATTTTCTATCTTTTAAAAAACACATTGATCATAATGACATCTACCATAACCCTCACTCTGTCATAAACCTCACAAACTTCAAATACCACTACCTTGGAGCTTTAGGGCCATACAAGCTCTTCTTCAACCCGCATACCAAATTCTAATTTCCTTTGACCTCATACCTCTATGGTCACAGATATAGATCTTCCTCCAAATCCTCATGGAGAAAGAGATTTATACATCTAATCCTGCTCAAGATGTAAATCTTCTATTGACACAAGACTAAAATAGTCCTAATTGAAGTCATTTTCCACAACAAGAGAAAATATTTCATCAAAATTCCCATAATTTCTTTTGTGCAAACTCCTCCTTTACAAATGCCCAAATTTTGTACCGCTTTCTCCTCCATCTTCTTTCAACTTGTAAACCCATTTTATTCACTAAATCCTTTTTCCTACATCAACCCAACCAAGTCCTAAGTCCTATATTTTCCAAGGAATCCATTTCCTTTCATGCCTCTGTTCCCACTTCTTTTGGTGTCTACCTACATTGTTTCTTCATAACATTCCGTTCAATGTGAATCAATCAACAATAAATAATATAATGAAGGAGAGTATCGCCTGTGTGGGGTATACTTAACCCGGTAGGATCTTCAACAACACTTGTAGGTGTTTGAGGTACCTGTTGTTTCCGTTGTTGTACATTTTGATTTTTCAGTTCCTTTGGAATTTCTTTTTCGCTGATCTCATCAAGCACTGTATTCGCTTCGCTTCCTGCTTTTCCCTCAAGAATGATCTTTGTACATGACCTTCTCATTGAATATGACATCTCTACTCCTAATGATTTTTTTATTTTCATAATCCCATGTTTATAACCAAAATCATTAACACCATATCCAATAAAGGTACACTTCTTGGATTTTGCCTCAAGCTTTGTTCTATTTTCTTATCAATATGGACAAATGATTCACAACCGAAAGTTTTCAAAAGAATAGTTTCTATCTTCTTTCCTCGGCCCATTCCTCCTCCGGAATTTCTACCATCCAAAGAGCTTGAAGGGTCCTCTGCTTACTGGGTAAACAAATGATTTTACAAAGATTCGCTTCAAATCAGTAGGCAAACAAAGATGCAATCTCATAATTCTTGCACGCTCCATGATTGTACTGTCATCCTTTCTCTGACACAATTCATTTTCTTGTGGTGTTCGTGGAACTATCTTCTTTCTACGAAACCCATGGTATGAAAAATAATAAAATCATACCAAACCTTTGCCGCAGATTCACCTCCATTATCTCGATTCAGACACTTGCTTTTTCTTGTCTCATTCTCACCAAAGCTTTCCATTTCTAAAATATCAAAACATCAGATTTTTGTCGTAATGCAATAAACCCAGTTTTTCTAGTTGCATCATCAATAAACGAATATAATAAATTGAGAGCTACCAAGAGATGATACCGAGTTGGTCCCTCATACACTGTATGCACAAGCTCTTAACCTTACATTCTTCTTTTCTTTTCCGACCGGAAATCTTGACTCTCTTTTTGTTTTTCTGGTAAACAATGCTCAATAAGTCCAAATCAATTTGTTTAAGATCTCGCAACAAATTTCTTTTGTGGAAGGTCATCAAAGGATACCATTGTCACTCATGTGTCTCAACCTATGATTCCATAGTGTTGTATCCACTCCTTAGAAGCTAAAGATATAGAAGAGTCAAGATACTGCATAAATACAATGTACCTACCTTCTCTCCTTTCATTATTACCAATGATCCTTTGATGACCTTCACCGTCTTATCTGTAAATATGGATATACAACTCACTTGCCAATCAGCCTTGAAATCAGATTTTTACTTAAATCTATAACATGTTTCCACCTCTTTCACAACCATTGGTTTCCATTTCGTTGTTTTATTTTTACCTTCCCACCTTATAAATAATTTTGTATTTTATTTATCACTACCCAAATGAACCTTTCCAAAATCACCTTGAACATAATCTAGAAAAATTCTCCTATGGGGTGTGGTATGAATGAAGCTCCTGGATCTACTACCAAGACTCAGGAATATTATCTACAGAAGAATCAGCATCTTGTAACACATCGCCAACTACATTTTCTTCCCGATTTTTCTCATATTGTCCATCTCCTTGTTTTCGAGCTCGCGCCTTTTCTTTTTAGATGTCCTTTCTTCCCACAATTCCAACACTTCTATATTTCTAAGTCTGGATTTGGATCTCGGCCTTCCTAGAATTTCCACGCTTCCCGAGCCCTTTCCTCTATCCTTGTCTCTTCCCATGTTCTCCATGTTCAAATACTCTGATGTCTCAGTTGTTCTTTTCCGTCGCATTTCTCACTAAGGATAACACTAACATCATTATCAAATTTTAAAGTATTTGAACCAGAGACAAAGTTACTTTACAGCCATGAATTCAAGCCATCTCAGCCTTTCCTCGAAATGAGTAATAAGATTAGAAGAGCTATAACTCATCATCAAAGTCCACTTTACGTAACTTAGTTGATTAGTAATCATATAAATTCATTTAAATGATCCGCAAATGCATCCACTTTCTAACATCTTCATATTAAATAAATCTATTCATTAGAAATAACTTATTCGATAATCGGGTTTTTTCATACAATTTGGCTAATGTGTCCATCAAACCCTTTCAATAATTTTTTCGCCAATTATCGAAAGCCACTGACACAGTTTAGCCGTATCGTCTCGAGCCTTGTCAAGAATCTCCATTCTTCGTCCTTCATGGTCACAGCCTCTCTTTGCTACCTCACCAATGGTAGGAATAGATCCTTCATATAAATAGTCTTCCATCCTGCATCTTCCATAACCTGGGTAGTTTTGGCCGCTAAATTTATCGACTTAAACTTTCCATCTTCCGGCATTCCACTCAAATCAGAACCCTCTTTTCCCCGGGTAAGTTACCTTTACACTCGATACCTTGTTAGAAAAAATAGGACAGTTAAGCAATAAATAAAACAAAATGCAGAAACAAAACAATGTACATTACACAATACAAGAGAGACTCGGATTTACGTGGTTCACCTGTTGTGGGATACATCCACCGGAGAAATTTCTGTGTCCTTCCTTTATTATTATTATCCAAAGAAATGAATGATACAACTCACAAAGAAACCCACAGAATTTCCTCTCTCTTCTCAGCCTCCTCTCTCTGCATCACAAACCTACACCACTAACCATAGCTACTTTATACATTTCTCGATAAAAGCTGGCTTCCTCTAGGAAAACCCTAACATAATCTCTAACATAGATCTCATGACTTATAATGAACGGTCTAGATTTTACAAATGAAATTACAATATACCTTTACAAGGCACTTTTTGCTTTGGGAGGCTTCACCCCCAAACCCCAACTAAGGGGAACGCTTCTCCCCAGTTCTCTCAACCGAGGGATAGCTCCCCCACTGGCAGAGGGGGGTACTTCACACTTCACAACCCCCGCGTGGAAGAGTGTACATACTTCTGGGGTGTAAATACTTCATGGGGTATAAACACGGCTGAAAGCAAGGACCTCTGAATCAGGAAGATAATCAGGCTCCACAACCAACACAAACATGCCTTATGTTCAAGCACGAAGGTTAAGAAGAAAAGGTATTTTATTTTCAGGGGGATCGTGGAATTTAACTTCACAATGCATTGAAGGAATAATGCACTCTTGCTCAAGAGTTTGGATTGATGGCCCCAAATTGAACTATCAATTATACCACTGAGAGAGATCATCTCAAAGGAAAATTTATTCAAGATGAATATAGGGATACTTAGACCATTTTGGAGGGATTGGAGATTCAACTTTGGGCATACTCTTCAACAGTATGACTCTCAGAGATTGTATTTGGACCAGGGAACCAACCACGCTTTATCAAACTGATAAAAGGACTTATTACCTCTTCAGGGGGTACCCTAGACTTTTCATTTTGGCTACACCATTGTAAGCCCAATGATGCAAGTTAAAGCCATGTAAACCATAGTGGATGATTTTTGTGGTGGACTTCTAGACTTAGTCTGATCATGATCAGTCCCCTTATGTCCCTGTCTCACCATCTCTCATCCTGGATAAGATTGGAGGTTCTGGCACAGATCTATTGAGACACATGATTGTGTGAAGCCACGTGTCTTATGTAGGGGTGATTGCAGTTTGCGGGGCCTAGTCCGGTCCATGTCATGCACACCTATGTCTTACCACATGATTATCTTATATTGAGTTTGTAGGCATACATTGGCCATGGTGTACTATCATTTTTGTTCTCAACGTGGCAATCTCACAAAGTTTTCATCATTGCACATCTTTTCATCTAGTGCATGCCTTTTCCTCCAGAGGTGCTCGAGGGAAAAATACAACATGGGCTCAAAATGACCGGAAAGAGATCATGAGCAAAACCCATGTTGCAAAGTTGTGATTGACAAAATATTAAGGGAGTTTTCAACATTACACTTATTTTCATGCAGACACACCCTGTAGGCAAAAATACATGGGTTCAAAATTAGCAGAAAAAAATCACAAGAAAAATCCATGTCACAAAATTTTGATTCATGGATTATTGGCATGGGTTATGTGACATGGATTTTGCTCGTGATTTTTTATTAAAAAAATGAATAGACAAGCAAATATTGGACCCTTCAAAACTATTTTACTAAATAATATTTTGTATTTATTTTGTAAAGAATGGACTAGTATGATATGGTACTAGCACATAGTCATGTTAGAGAAAAGTATTTGCATTATTTTCCTCATCGTGACATATAGAAGCTCATCACTACACGTGGAAGAAATTGCCCATGGGTGATAATGTTGTTTCACATGCAAGTACTTCCTCCAACATACACTTCAATTTCGTGTTTGTCTAGGTTATGGCCCTAAAATTAGATTAAATAAGTTTTGGCTTTCTTGAGAACAAAGTAGTTAGAACTAGAGCCGAAATTCCCAAATTACGAACTAGAACCAAAACCGGAACCGACTAACAAGTAGTATAAAAATCAAATCAATTGAATTAAAATAAAATATTAAAAATTTAATATGTATATGTATATACATATGAGAGAAAAATGGAAGAGGAAGACAGGGAGAAGTTGAAACTAGGACACTAACCATGCTGGGAAATAAGCTTTCATGGAACCTCTTATAATTTTTCTCTGGACAAGGAAAAGTTTCAATACAATGGTGAATCTCACAATCTTTTTGACAAAAATGAAGTATTTCCAAGGGCTAAAGGATGGGGTTCTCATAGAGAGCAAGCAGTTTGTGCTAGAACCACATTTGTTGGTGGCCATATTTTCGGTTCTCCTCTTGAGGTGAGAGACTAGAAAAATCTACGACCAAAGCAAACTAAGTGGGAGAGCCTTTTGTGGAACCCTACCCTTTTCTTGAGTTGTCTATCATACAAAAGGGTGACTTCATATTGTTTCAACCATTTTGGCGAGAAATCACTGCAAACAATTCTCTCTGCTAAGGTAGCGGAGGGTATAACATGCTTCAAATATCAAGTGCAGAGGTTGGCATCAATAAGGAACATCACCTAGGGAGGTCAAGGATGGAATGCATCAGGTCTTACCATGCCAATCAAGATGGGCTACAGAGAGATTGTTCACAATGTTTCCATCAACATCTATTCCCATGAGGAATTACTAATTTGGAGTTGAAGAAGAATGGGTGTATTTAAACCTACAACCATAGATCATTTGTAGTGGAAGTGTCAGAAGGAGAAAACAAGAGTCAAACATGTTGGAATACTAGAACAAATACAGTTCTGTAACATGGAAATCAGGCCAAAGAACCTAAAGGTATATTTTTTGCCCAGGTTTCTATAGAACATAATAAGCTTTCCTTTAACTCGGTTTTCTTAAGGAATCCTTTAAGGATTTAACTACGAGGGAACCCCACTTATAGAAAGGGGATAATAAGAAAGGCATGGTCAAGCACTACTTGGAATTAGAGAATCCCTCAAGCTCAACAAAAATACATAATAAAAAGGGGAGGAGGAAATCTAGTAGTGTTAAACTGGAAAAAAATATTTGAAGCTTGCTCTAGGTCATGATATGGTGCTAGAGAAAATTCTCAAGAAATGGATCTCATTGGATGTGTTCCATGGTCGAAGAATCTGTGAATATACCCTAACAAGATGGAAGTTAAAATTGTGGAACCTGAAGCTACGAGAACCTTCGATCCCCTATATGGTGGCTAGGGAGTTCATAGTTTTGTGCTAAAAACTAGTAAGGACAGAGATACAATTGTGAAAGAAAGATAGTTTTAGGATAACATGTTACTTGTCCGAAATAAATGGGCATCATGATTTGATCCCCTAAGGGATAACATCAAAATAATACCTATTTGAGTGAAGTTACCTTACTTGTCGTTGGAACTATGGAAAGATAAATTATTTGAGGCCACTGGGAACAAAATTGGCAAATTATTTGCAATCGACAAAGGGGAAAGGAGGATGGAAAAGGACTTGGTGGAAACAATATGTGTAGATCTTGGTTTAGAAGATGGATTACCAGACAAGTTAAATATTGAGGTCCATCTCTATTCATATAGGTTATCTTTAGATTATATCAACATTCCTTTTAGTTGTGGGTGGTCCAAAACTTATGGGCATCTCACAAACTCATGCTCGAGTAGAATATCCAATGATGTTGCAAATAGAATGTCACATATGCAAGTCTAGATGAAGATGGGATGGAGACTCCTGTAAAATTTGAATATTTTGCATCATCACTCATCAAAGAGCTTGGACCCTTGAGAGGAAGCAAATCAAGGGAAGATAGACTAGCCTAACCAAGGCAGTCCCAAGGAGATAGAGGAGCGAATACCTAAAGACCTCATCAATGTCAACGAAGGAAACAAAAGAACGAAGAGTGCGCATTTAGGATTTTTGAATAGGATCGAGAAATTATTTTTGCACACGATTTTGAGGCAATGGATGGCATGGGAGTTCAAGGAAAAAGTTTATAAGAAGGACGAGGGAAGGAACATTCTAGGAATCCCTTGGGAAATTATTTTAGAGATCGACCCCCAAAGCCACCAACTACCACATATATGAAAGTTAGTCAATCTAGGATAGGTCAAGGAATTATGGGGAAAATGACCCCCTGAAAATGAGGTAAGGGGAGGTATATTCTACATATTTAGGGAAGTCCTTGGACGATAAAAAATGATTGGAATGGGTGACAGGAGATTCTTCTTAAATCTGGTCCAAAAATTCAAGCTCTTCCACTATCCTTGAGTCAAAGAACCAATACTAGCTAAGGTATGATAGCAGAGGCAATTATTCTGGGGTGATTCTCTGTAGAGAAGGTGGTTTAGATCAAAATATTATTGAGGGTCTACAAAAACTGATCCAACATGGAAAATCTTCTATACAAGTAGTGAAGGAAAAGGTCGAAGTAGAGGTTACAGAAGACAAGAAAATGGCAATCAAAGAGCCCTTGGAGTGGTTTCAGTTTCAAAAAAATCCCAATAATATGTCATTGAAACTTAGGGAACTAGGATCATCCCACAAAAAGAGATCCTTGAACAAACTACTCCAAAAACTAAGGCCCTCTTTTAGAAGTATAATCTTGTCCATATAAGTTTTTGTTAATTCAAATAAATTGACCAAAAAATACATCATCTCTTTTCACTGCTTAATGAAAAAAACTACAACAAAGTAAGGAATATGAATCGGCACAGGAAAAATTTGTCCAAGATCATACACAACTTTTGATTGGTCCACCAATATCACAGACTTGTTGGCCATGGTGTCAATAACCTGAAGAAAATTTCACAGAAAAACAAGTTTAGTAAAGATGTTTCATAGGATTTAATTAGGGAGAGTTGGGAAAAGTTGCAGATTATTATATCATGTTATGTGTAAAACATTCCATCCTTTTACATTCATTATTGTAGTATTGTACAACAATGAATACCAATGAACTATGCCAACCACTCAGGAGAACATTATTATAATCTTGTTCAATGTTATTTTAACCGTGAACACTCTGGAGACAAGTCATGTGATAGGACCAGCTTCAATTAACTTCTGGCAAGTATTTAGAAGTGAATAAAAAACCTAGGGCACCTGAACAAGTCCCTAGTAAGCATGGAAGTAAATAAACAAATAATGGAATGTAATTGGCAGGAAAACCAAAAAAGAACGTTTAAAGAAGATATACATAAGGGCGCATAAGTTAATAAAAGTTGTGATTAAAAAGGAAAGGAAACACAAGCCTATCAAAAGTAACCATGAATGCTTTCTTGCTCTCGTTTAGATACAATTTTCGAGTCCCTTAAATATAAAAACTTCCAAACTGCACAGTTACAAAGTTAAAGCACAAAACTAAATTGTAAAAATGACTCAATTGATCACATCTCATCCATTTTTGTTGCGAGTTAAATCATGAAGCAAATAACGAAGAAATCGAATCAGGGGGGGGTGGAATATGATAGTTATCATTCTAAAGGAATTTCAATCTTATATTCAAATCAAAATCTCATCCACAACTTCTGTACTAAAAATGGATTGAAGACACGCGTGCCTGTTGCCATAGGCCTCCAGTCAACATTTAAAATATGCAAATCATACGTAATGATTTTTCTGGAACTTATGTTCTAATCCAGACTAGAATGTAAACATTAGCAATGAGTCTAAATTACCTTCCCCATTGTATGAGTAACTCCCCCACCCTGTTCATACATTTGACAAGGTCATTTCTAGCAATGAAAACTAGTGGAAGAAAACACAGTAATGCAGTTGTCGGGATAATCACATCCCCCATGCAAATGGACGTATGAAAATAAAAAATAAAAAATTATTTATTTGAAGTTCTACTTTAAGACCCAACTACCTTTAGAATGTTCATGGATGGATCAACTTCATCTGCACCATCAAATGCAATATCAATGTGAATAACATTATTTAAGTCAACATGTTTCCATAGAGCAATATAGAATTAGAATTTGTACATAAGATACAGAAAGTTAAAACATAAAGGCCAGGAATGCAAGGCCAAATAAAGTCCATTCTAAATATAAGAAAAATGAAACCAAGTTTCAAGCTAGGGTAGACTCAACATGAACAAAATTTGCAAAATAGAAATTGCCAAAAAGAAAATAGCATTTCATAGGTACATGAGAGTCTGACACACTGTTTTAACACCGAAATGTCGAGCAAGAACCCGTGATTGGTAGCTTGTTCCCACTCCAACAACATCCTTCAACTGAACCAGATAGTGACATGGATGAGATGGAATGAATTATTTACTTAATAAATACCAACAAAACTATAATGTGCAAATTCTAACAGAATGTGAAACTAAAATGTCACAGTTCTCCTGGACAAAAATGTTGACAACCAACAGTCTTGAAAGCTACATGCAGGCAAAACTCCATCTTTACCAATAAGAGAACAATATGAACAACTTGCACATAAATGCTAATCATCCTCAAAAGTTATAGTGAAACAAGTCCAATTACAACTAATTGGGACGACCTAACATTTCAACATTGTTCATGACAACATGCAAGACATAAGAGGGAAATGATGTGCACTGCGAATCTTTTTAATATTCAATTATAATTTGACATTTACAGGATACTTGGTGAATCTGAGATTTCTATAATGAATTATAGAAGTTGTTGATTTCATAGTTGATTAAACATGAAAGTAAATATGATTTCATGGTTTAACAAAAAGAAAGGTACATAATTTGTCTCCAAACTACACCTTTTCATGTGGAAGTATGGAAATCATTTGTGCTAAGCAACATTTAACCAGACAATACTGAAAATTTTATATTTAGTGGCATTCTCCAATGTACAAACAGAACCAGTTGAGCAACTAAAACTCAATAGCAAGGCATGCCCTCAGATTTGTTATGTACCGGATTTAGATATTATGAGTTCCAAGTCTATAGGTAGACATTCACTACTGTCATAGTAACTAAGATGGTGGCATTTATCCATATTCAACTTTTATAGCACTCTTAGAGATTTACTATTGCTAGAATCTGAAGAATATGACATTCAGGAAACTAACAATAGTTCAAGCACAAAACACACTGGAATTGACAATATTGTGAAAGAAAATGCATTTCTATATGAAATATTTCAACCTTTCCTTGTTGAATAATCTTCCCTAATTCTTCAATTGCTAATGAGGTTGTGCTACCAGTCCCAAGACCAATCACCATTCTTGGTTTGACAAGTTCTACAACTCGCTTAGCAACAACACACTTCAAGGTATTTTGTAGTAATGGCTCCATTGCTGCTTCACAACCAAACTTGACATCAAATAGAGAGAACCCACTGGTCCAAACCCTTAACTAATCCCCAAACCAATGGTTGAACCAGACTAACTATTTCAGACTCATTCAAAACAATTTCAAACAAAACAAAACCCCTCCCCACTCCCTCCCAAACCCTGAAACAATTAAATTTTTCATATTTGTGTATATAATAGTAAACCAGTTCACAGGGAAGTTTCAGTTCTCTATTGATTTGACTCTTGATCGGTTCTAGTCTTGGTCCAAGTCCCATTTCTAGTTCTTACAACTTTGCTTTCGATTTACATTCTACTCTAGGAACGCATAGATATGAAACCCTACAGATAATTACCTTTTAATGAAATCTTGATCCGAAAAAACCCATAAATGTTAAAGATTTCAAATAACAGAAAAATAAAGAATGGAAAAAAAACTAAAGAAACCCTACAATATGTCCTATTCCATCGAATAAGATCATATAAACACATGAAAACTCTGTTCAAGGAATTTTGGAAATGAAAACTTCACATACAAAACTCACCAGGGAGAACTTTGCAACCTGCAAAAAATTTGAAGGGTGAACTCGATTTTCTCATTATTTTCCAAACAACAAACAACATCGTTACATTTCGTGAAAATTTTAGGAGGGAAAACTGCATTCCCTACACTAAATTTCCCAATTTTTCTTCGGAAAATGTCGATTTGAAGCACAAAGGATTGAATTTTGTTGGGCGAATGTGGATTTGAAATGTAGAGGGTCCAATTCTTATAAGTGAATGCAGACTCGAATTGCAAAGGGTAGAGGGCTAAATATTTCAATGAAATAAAAGAATTAAAAATACAATTGGCGAAGAGGTTAAGTATTTATCCATTAAATATATTTTTTGGGCTAAACTTCATAAATTTCAGAAAGCATTTTATTCTAAAAATTCTCCCACTTGAAATTTTAGGGCCTCAAATTTCGCCCAAAGGTGAAATTTTGCCCCTAAAATCATCTATGGTTATATTATCCCTTTTGATTATTCATCTCAAACATCATGGAATGTCTTTCGCGGGTCGTCGCGTTGGCGCGTTCACAAAATCTCCAATCCTTAATTGCTCTTCGTCATACCCTCCATCTTCGCAATTCTAAGTATGCAATTACTAGTCTTTAATGCTAAAAACGCATCATGCAACAGTTGTCTAGATTGTCATTAGTGAGTGAAAGGCTCGAGGATATCTCCCATTCACACGCATTGGACCAA
This sequence comes from Picea sitchensis, assembly GCA_010110895.2. Lineage (NCBI taxonomy): Eukaryota > Viridiplantae > Streptophyta > Pinopsida > Pinales > Pinaceae > Picea > Picea sitchensis. Next base: position 36,048 of record SNQJ01S0028999.1, read on the forward strand.
GATTTGTAGAGGGTTATATTATCCCTTCCAACTCTTCATTTCAAACATCATCTGGAGAAAATGAATGTTCTCGTAAAATTATGGCATGAGCTCGACATCAGTTATGTGGAGATACAATGAATATCTTCCATCATGAGGAACACAACTTCCAATGGTCCAGGTCATACTCTTAATATTCATCCTGTTTCGCCCAGAACAAGGTGATTTGGACCTCTGGAATCACTTGTGTAGGTTGCATCCTTGAAGTTTTTGACTGTAAGGAGGTGGTACCTTGGTGTGCCGAAAAATATATTTCAAGCCAAAGAATTATTCCATTGCGCGACCAACCTCATGTTTCTTTGTCACCTTAGTTCTTCTGCAAGATGATAAGATTGTCATAGCCAACATTGACTTTCAGAGGACAAGACTGGAAGCAGTTCCTAGAGAAACATGATAACGGGTTGGACCTCTTACCTGAGTTCTTGGAAGACCCGACAACAGTTCCTGAAGATATCACAAAGTTGCAGGCCAGTTCCTTTAGAAATACATTCTGTGAAATTGCCTGGCTATTTACAAGAATAACGGGACAAGAATCCACGACAAGCATTTCCTGCATGGTTATTTATATTTTTTATTTCACAGTCAAGGAACAATCCATTTTTTATTGGGGGAAGCTAATTTACATTGAAATATGTTCCCAATTGTCATGATTCAAAGAAGAGAATAAATTTTATATGTCATCCTACTAGGTTTTCGTGATATCACATTGTTGTTCATTTCCAAAACTGTCCCTGTCCAAGAAGATCAACTATGAATTCGACCCAGTAACATTATGGTACTAGGCCTTGTGGAGGCACAAGGCCTCCCATTGTTTTTATGAGGTTTTTAATGACTTTGTCTCAGTTTTCAAATATTTATTGTTAGGAAAGGATTCTCCCCGGATGTCTGGCCAGGAAACCAAGTTTTTGGACAGGAAGGGGACACTTGAAAAAATGGAAAACTACAGTGTAATAATGATTTTTGGCTCCAAGGAAAATCCTTCTTTCCTTCCATGTCACATCACGGACAAGATGTTTGTTACATAAATAGCAAGGAAATACAATTGTTGGTTGCATTTTTTCCATGGCCAGAGAAAAAAACAGTTCATTCCTTTGCCTTGGAAAGTTAGGGATTTCGTGTTCAGGAACATCAACAAGATTGACGAATTCGTAGGCGATTTCAACAACTTGAACCTAAGATATGATGAAAGGCTAAGAGGGTTCGACCCTAATGGGATTTTTCTAGAACATTTACTAGCAGTTGGCTTTAGAAGCTCTTTTATCCATACACACATGAACAAAGACACGGACAATGACGACAACACTCCTACTCCTGACGATGGTGACATAGAGACATTGCAAAGCACAACTGAATTGTACAGACAACAGGGAAAAGGCTCTGGTGAGAAGAGTGCCTAGTCCCTGGCCAACACTCCCAAGAGAAAGACATCACAGAGCATCGCTTCAACAACCCAACCCAGTAAGAAAGAACCCAAAATTATTCAAACGAAGGAGGAGATAAGAACCCTCCTTGTGAAAAAATTGATAGTTCTCACAAGCTTCTCATGACGAAGAAGAGAAAAAACATTGCAGGGTAGGCGAGAGAGCCCGAAACTGAAAGTGAGAACATACAACTTGAGACTGCTATGGATGACGTGTTCTACAAAGTTGATCAGTATGTGAATGCGATAAACCATAGTTCTACAATGGAAATAGCTGAGACCGACATTTTTGATGAAGATGAATCCTTCGTATTCCAGAGCGTTGTTTCTTACAACCAATCTAAAAAATTAATTATTGAAAAGAGAGATGTAACAAATAAGAAAGGGAAATCTTATTCAAAGATTAACTTTAGGAACATGAAACCGTCCCAAATCTCTTGATTTCACCGAGAAACCGCATATTCTCTTGATGATTCCATTGGAGGAATTGAAGCGAAGAATGCTAGACTGAACGATCGAATCAAGGAATTGGAGGAGCATTTGATTCCTACCCCATTGTTTTCCAGTCCTTTAGCAAAAACCATGCCTGCCACCCCTACAACCAAGTTAAAAGGATCCTCCATCCTCCTCACATCCTGTAGATTCTATGTCGAGAAGAATATCAAGAAAAGAATGGAGCTAATTACTGAAGCCTAGGAAACATCACAAAATATAGCTTCGTTTGGAACGAGAGAACATGCTTTGCACGAACATTTACAGGAAGATTTTAAAAATGAAGAACGTTTCTATCTAGAGGCGGTGATCCCTTTTAGAAATCATGTCATCAACATCTTAGATCTAAAAAGAAGACAAGAAGATATCCCTCCCCAAATCGAATCAAACAATTAAAAGCATGCTGGAAAAAAAAACTTAAGAACCTACATCTCATTGTCGAATCATGTGAACAAGCCATATTAGAAAAAGAAGAATTATTCAGAAACCTGATAGAAATAGACTTAGTCAGAAGTACCGACATGGTTCAAGACCCAAACTTAATCCTCAACTCCTTATCCTTAACCAAACAAGCCTTTGATGAACTAGTTGATATTTTAAAGGGGTTGTCTTTAGAAAAGTTTTACGACATCCTTGAATATGGTCAAGATGATGTGAAGAACTGGCTAGTGGACTATTCGACACACAATGAAGAAATTGAACAAGCTCTGCATAGTATTTCTATCGATCTAGGGAAATTAGAAAATGATCTTTTCAACATAAAAATCTGGGATGAAATCAACATGCCCTTCATGAGAAGCTACATTGAAGAATGGCTCCAAAGGAGAATCGACAAGCTCACCGAAAAAGGGCAACAACCGGTTGGCACGATTCGAGTGGTCGTCGATGAGAGCAATAAAAAGGCATCAGCAAACAAATAGAAAAGGGAGAAATAGATACCATCATAGTAAATCTATACTAATCACATATTGTTTTCTTTATCAATCCATTTATTCCACCTCTTTAAATAGAAATCTCTAACCAAAGACTCATAACTTTCAATTTATTATTTTCAGGTCTCCCTCTCTATCGTCGCCCATTTCTTCTTTCTACAATCCTATTTCTTTTACTTATTTCTTTTATGGTTCGCGGGAGCCCCAATCCTAGTTTGTATGAAAAATGCATTTAAATTTTCAGAAATATGTAACAGATTCCAGAAATATGTAACATACATTATTAACTTTTGATAAATTTCAAAGAAAACTACTTCAGAAATAATTTCGACGATGCCTTGTGGGCTGCTTTCAGAATGCTAAATTAGTTCTATTTATGCATATTGATCATCTTCTTTTATTTTTATGTGTTCATAATTTTTTTTCTTCAACTATGTTGGATGTCAGGAAATTATGTTTATTAAAATTGAATGTTTAATGTGTGATTCCTGGTCCTTTTTTCCTGAAACCTTTATTTAAAAAAAAAAAAAAAACTAATACTATCATTTTTTATTGCTTCAAGTCACTATGAAGGAAATTTTCTAAATCCCATATTAGAACTATACACGCCCTAGGAAAAAACTAAAACATGAATATCACATCTATAAAAAACGCAGTAGGATTGACATCCTCGTTAGGTTTTCGTTTCGATGCTAACAGATTAATCTGCAATAATATCTGCATATTAACCCCATACTAATATAATATTATGATTAATTAATTTGGGAATTCAAGACTCCGATTCTTCGGGGCTCTGGGCTTACTTCCGCACTCACATTATCCCCGGGTCATCTACCAGCCTGATGTCTTATGCCTGGGGTTGACACACTGCGACGAGTCATTTTCTGCATGGATACCACATGTACTTCAAGCTGCATAATTCGCATATTAACTCCATACTAATATAATATTATGATTAACTAATTCGGGATTTCGAGACTTTGGTTCTTCGGGGATCCAGCCTTACTTCCACACAAACATTCTTCCCAAGCCATCTACCAACCCGATGGATTATGGTTGGCTTGTGACACACTGTCACGAGTCATTTTCTGCATGGATACAACCTGTGATTCAAGCTGCTTCCCACAGGTCTACTGCTTTCGGCTTCTATTTCTCCCTCGGTCCCGCCATAGCAATGCATTTATTCCCATTCCAACCCGGCAAGAACTAAGCTGCCATGCAAAACTTGTTGAAAATCAACCCCATAAAAATTTACAAACAATTAAATTCTTATTGATTCCCATAAAAATAATTCTTATGGTTTTCAAAACTTCACCACCCGTACTTTCACGCCTATCTCGTCACATTGATAACTTTGGTAAATAATAACAAAACTTCAGCACACTTACTTTCACGTCTCTCTCTTCGCATTAATAACTTTAGTAAATAATAAAAGGTCACATAGAAGAGTAATAAATGCATCCGTGAATATGCGAGGGAGAGAGAATGATGCCCATTTCCATGATCTTATCAATATCTACAATTCAATTGGAATCGCTATCATCACGGATGATGTCGGTGTGAAACTTCAAATTCCAGGAATAATATTGTTCAGTGTATAAGAATATGGGACATGAAAAGAGTTTTTTTTAAGAGTAACGTAAATCTATTTAAAAATATGAGTAAATAATTAAAATATTAATAATTATTATTTTTACTTAACGATAATAATACCATTTAAATACGGCATGTATAGTCAATTGCTCAATACTTTTTTAACCTCGCGAATAAATCATGTTTTTGTTGACAGATCAGAAATCATCACTGTAGTATAAACTTTTTAAGTCTCGGTTCTTTACGGAACATATTTTGTGTTTGGTCATAAATTGTTAGAATTGTTTTTTTAAGTGATTGAGTATGTATAATCTGAGTATTACAAGAGATTTTGAGGATGCTAAATTTATTGATGTATTTAAAATTGCAAATTAAATAATAAAAATGGGTGAGACAATGCCAAAATGCTTAGTGTAATGGAGTCTATAATTTTAGTACCACAGGGGTTTTTGAGGATGTCAAATTCATTGATATATTCAAAAATACAATTTAAACAATAAAATGAGTGGTTTCACCCAGATTTATAAATGCAATTTAAACAAGAAAAATAAGTGATTTCATTAAATTTAAATCCTTAGTGTAATCAAATTTATCTAAAAGATTTAATAGTAAATTTAATTTAAAAAAAAATTAAAATTTGTGGAATTGAAAAAAATTGTGTTTAACGAAGTTTGTGATATATGAAAAATAAAAATTCTTTAAAACTATTTTTTTTTATCTAAATTGAAATTAAATTATTTTTTTATTTAAATTTTTTTTCCAAATCCAATTATAATTTTGTTATAATTTTACGTAAAGTTAAAATTGACACTCTCCTTCAAAGCTTTTTAATTGAAAATTAATGTATTCTCTCATTTAATATTTAATATATGCTCATTTATTACATGTTATAATTTATAATGGTTTAGAGATTTGCATTAATGGTAAAATTGAAATTATTTTAAAAATCCTTTTTTATACCAATTTTATCTTTATCTTCTAAATCTTTCTATTAGCATTTTTTCATTACATAATTGTCTGTTATTTTTTCAATCAAATTAATTAACAATTTTTTATTTTAAATTTTTTTTTTCATAAAATTCTCTCCAACTATTAAAATATTTCCAATTTTATTTGTGATATTTGGGTTCATAAGATTCTCCAACTATTAAAATATTTTTAACTTTATTTGTGATATTTGAGTTCATAAGATTAAACTTTTTTATCATTATAAAGAATTTACAACTTTATTTGTGATATTTAGATTCATAAAATTACATTTTTTTTTTTAATTTTATTATTATAAAGAATCAATTTCTTTATAAAAACAAATTATAACAAAGCACAACGTTTTAGTCTTTTGAGTGATAAAATCCTCCTTATCCCTTCTCTCTATTTAATATAAAATAATACATATGAAATTATTAACTTAGAATAAGTCTTGCAGTGAAATCATGTAAAAAAAACTACATAATTCATTTATTTTAGAAGCTCTTCTACATTTTTGTAATTCCCTTTTATAGACATTAATATTGAATTTCATGAATGATGGTATACAATCTATAATGTTAATTGTCATGTTAATTAAAATAATATTTAGGAAAAATTACATTTTAATGTTAAAAAGTTAATCTAAGTTTTAATCACTTGTTTCTTACATTTGTAATGATGGACATCATATATGTTATTTAAAAAAATTAAGTCCCCTTTTAAAAATGAGAATAGACAATAACAATATAAGATAAAAAAAGGAAAGAAACATAAACTCTATTGTTAAAAATGGTTCATAAAATATAGGATAAATACGCTGCTACAAGAAGACATATTCATTGGAATATTTAATTTTCATGATGTCATATGATGAATTTATCTCAATGGGGTAAATACGTGGTATCAATCAATCCTATCATCACATGAGTAATTAATTTTCACTATGACATGTGTTGCTCTCTACTTTACATTAGTAGCTTCCCCTTACATAATATTAGGTAACTAAAAGATATTGATTGTTGGCCTCTTCGTTTAGGATGTTGTAAAAGACTACATGGACATGATTGCATGATATAAGAGCATATATATCGTAGAAAAGGATGCACAAGGGGAATGAAGGGATGTGGAGCAGGTTGGCTACAAATAGATAAGAGTTGTGAAGTATAATTAACGAGACGACTTAGATATTGGATTGACATGATCTTCCTTATCCTATTTTTTAGATGAATTTGACATGGTCAACTTTAGCTACCTATGTGTAACATCCTAGTTTTAACCCTTAAGAACTATAATGTTTTATGTAATTGTGACTTAGGCTGGTGAGTCTGTAAAGTCAAAAAGTGGCCAAAGTTCCTAGGAAATGTAATACTTCATATACATTAATAAAAATACATCGTTGGATGCAAGACGGACAAGGACAAAAGATATAGGGGCTATGATTCCATGAGAGAGGGGGCTTGAGGGGCTAAGTCTTTTTATTATTATTTTATTTAACCATGATTGATTTTATGGAGAAAAGGGGTTACATGAGCTTCTTAGGGGATGCCATGTGGTTCTTGATTTCCAAGTAATTATATAAACTCATCTTTGGTTTATTTGGAGGTTCACTTGCTCTTATTCATTCATTGTACACCCTTCTCACTCTTTTCATCTTTAGGAGCCTCATCCTTGTTGAATTTGTGTGCTCTTGGTCTGAGCATGGATGCGAATGGTTGCATGAGGGTGGCTTTGGATGAATTTGGGGGTTGTTCTTCCTCTGGTTGGGTGCTCTTCCCCTAGTTCATCTTCTCGCCCTTGCTCCCTTGTTCTTCTTCCTTTTCCTCACTCATTTTGGCTATTTCATGTGCTTTTGGGATGAGCATGGAAACTAATGGATGGAAGAGGAAAGTCATTGATAAATGGATGTAATATAATTTACTGATCATTCCAGGAGGGAATGGATGCTTGTTTGCATGAGCTTGATGGCAGTTTGGATAAAAATGGCTAGAACTGAGAATCCTTGGAGTTTACAGTAGGGATATTTCCTTACCAATAGCACTAGAGCCCTAGAGAGAAGTGGGATAGCCTGAGGGACTACAGGGCATAGAAAGTTATTTATTTCTTTGGGTTGTGCAGGTTGAGGGGGAAAGAGAGATGTAAATTCAGATTTGTTGTGAGGTTATGAAACCTGAGAGCTAGTTAGCCAATTGTTGGGTGTTTTTAGATTTGGCCTAGGACCCATCCTTGTCGATTCATAGCCCTAGCTCAGGGGTGACCTGCTATTGAGAGTAAAAGAACAATAGTGTCTATGGTTGGGAGGAACATCCTTGGTATGCAGCTAATTGGTGGAGATTTACTTGCAAAGATAAGTGCTCTCTGTGTTTTCTGTATAATGTTATTTCATTGTGTATTTAATTATCTCCAAGATATGTATTTTAATGTGTATGTATGATGGTTATTTGTTGTGCATGACACATTGTTTATCCCTTTTATGTTGTAGCATGGATATTGATCAATGCATGCGATTTTCATGCCTCTAACATTGTTGAACAATACTTTGATTTTGAGATAAGATCAAAGAAATGAGTCTTAGGACTGCAACGTGCCCCACCTGCTAGTGGCTGGGTGTGTGGAAGACTGTTTAAGTGGCATATCCTGACATGTGGATAGGTGGATATGTTACATATTGGTATCAGGGCTACAGGTTGAAACACCATGCCGAAATAGGCCAGAATCATTAGAAACGATCTTGTGGTTGAGATCGAGTTAGGACCTTGAAGTCGTGAAGCTCAGGAGAAATGGCATTGTAGATTCCCCATAGAAGATAAAATTTCTAAGATCCTTAGTAAAGGATTGAAGGATCGTGACTGTCCATTTTGTATTCGGGAATGATTGTCACCATGGGATCAAGTTTAGATTTGGACCGTTGGATTGTTTTGGGAGAAGACAAATCCTTCGCAGTCATCGGATCTAGAGAAGGTATAGAGTCGTTAAGCACCAGAGTCCTTCGAACTTCGTTGTGTTGGAAAATGTTAAGTCTTTCATGAAAAGGAGGTAAAACCCTTGAATCTATGAAGTATCAGAGTGAATATACGTCACATATCACTGGGAGGAGTATGAACGTTGGATTGATCTGAAGACAAATTTGGGTCATTGGATCAGGGACAGATCAAGAAGTGAAGCACAGTGGAGAAGCTCATTTTCCAACTATCAAATCTGTGCGCGGGCGAGCGTGATCCGTAGATCTCATGGAAGTTCAAAGATTCGACACTCTGGGAGAAGTGACTCCTTAAGCTGTCAGGAAGAAAATCTCCTGAAGTCCCGAACTCCAGAGAAAATCACGATCGTTCATTGTCTGGGACATGTGTCTACAGTTTATCAAGTATTTGGAATTCGAGAGTTTTAGTCCTTATGTCAATTGGAGAAGTTTTCTTTAAAGTCGAGAGTCAATCCAAACTATTCATGGTTAGGGGACACATGTCCGTAGATTAATGATTGTTCAGAAGTTCGGCATTCGAAGGAATTGTTGGATGGAGTTGAAAAATCCTCCAAAGCCCCGAAGTGTCGAAGTCTCAAAACTCTCGAGAAGCATAGTTCAGAAGTTCGTCGGTTCGAGATATTTGTAATGTTACATGGTGAAGTCCCCCAAAGCCCAAAATCCTGAAGCTCCAGAAAGAAACAGACTGGGAGTTCGTCAGTTTGACATTCAAGAGTTTTGAGGTGTATCGTAGAAGAAACTTCTGAACCCTAAAGTAGCTAAAGTCACGGAGTGCCAGAGTGACGTGACATGCTGATGTCACTGAGGGTGACACGGACCCACCTCATGCATGCCACGTGTCATCATGTTTCTTGATATTCACAGACCCTTTGTGCCAGCTATAACTTGACATGTGTCACCCGTAGGATGGGCCATGTGTCATCTCTGTATTTTTTTCGCCACGTATCACCCCCCCGGATGCATAGCTTCTGATGAGACTCTGGAAGTTCAGAGGTTTGAAATTTGGGGATAAGGGAGTATGTTGTTGTGAAAACCTTTGAAGTTCGAAGCTCCAGAACACCGTAGTAAGAATACTCCGAAGAGCCTCTCCATGAGTTCACCAGTTCGACGTTCAGAGGGAATGTTGTTCATATAGGCAAAACCTCTGAAGCCCGAAGTTCTAAAATTCTAAACTGTGTAAGGACCATTTGTCTCAACGTTTGATTAAGTCATGATCATTGATCTCGTTGAAGCCTCCAAATGGGATCAGACCATCCAGTCGATGGAAGATCAAATATCGATCGCCTGATATGTTAGTAGATTCGTTGGAAGGGCTTCGACGAAGCTTAACTCCAGGAGAAATAGGATATTTAAGAGGGAGAATAGTTGAAGGCTGAAGTTCGGAGGATGTGTTCCACGCGTTGGTCTCATGATAAGGTAAAGGGGTTGTTTAGAGGTGCGGAGGGCATAGAATTCAATAATCCATTGGACATTATGTTTGAACAAGGTCATGTGTAGAGAATAAAGAGAAAAGAGCTAGAGGAAGGCTCTAAAGAATTAATAAGCCTATCGTTTCGAACTGTGGTCACATGGAAATTGGATTGAAGGAAGCGCCTGTGCAGAATTTAGATTTTGTAATAGTTTAAAGGGGGATGTGTAAATTTTCGACAAAACCTTGTTGCAAAACAAGAGAAAAAGGGTTGAAAGTGGTTTTTTCGGGAAGCCATAACTTTCAGCGCAAATATCGAATTGGGGGAAAGATTGCAGTCTTTGGGAAGCTGAGCTTGAGGAGGATGACCTGGAATCATTCTATTTTGGATAATTGTTATAATTGATATAATTTTCTTCATAAATTAAATAGAAAAGGTACATATAAATTTAATTGACAATTTTTGTATAATATGTATAATTCTAACCAGATGATTGCTTGTAGATTTTGGGAGGTTTAGAGGTATAATCAGGTTAATTATAGTAATTATAGTATAAGATCAGATGTCAGATTCATGAAAGCATGAAATATCTTACAAAAGTTGGATGACATATTAAAAGAGCTATAAAGAGAGTAATGGAAAGTGGATAAAGAACTCGAGAAGAGAATAATAGAAGAATTATTATGTTGCTACTATAGAATGTGAAAAATTGAAGGTACTACAAAAGAAAGAATCCTCACATAGGAAATGAAGCTAGCAGGTGAATAATTTCATTAATGGGAATAGAAAAGAAAAGTAAGGCTCCATAGCCTTGAAGGTAGAGATGTGTAGATAGTTGCAAGCTTGACTAAGAAGAAAACAAAGAGCTTAAGAGGTGGTGTGTGAACAATATCTATGTGTCAAGAATAAGAGTTCAAGAGAAGGATTTGTTAGATATGACTTATCCACTTGTGTAAAAGTACATAGTGAAAGAAATTTGCTTCTGGTATGAGAGTTCACAGTGGAAGCAGGATGCCAATGCATAGAAATTGGAATGCTCTCTCACTTGAAAAGTGTCACTCACTGAAAATGGAATTCCATTTGGGAATGGTATTAAGTGTGAAAGGTATACTTTCAAATGGAAATGTTAATGAAGTAACCTAATGGACAACTAGGAGTAATAGTATTTGATTCAAGAATGTTTTAGTAGGGTGATGTAATGTTTGAGCTACTTCATTCCAGGGTGTTGGAATGTTTAATAAAGGTAAATTTGGATATGACTTTCTAGGAGAGGCTACTAAAAATAAAACACATTGGATGGATTGCAGAATGGAAAAGTGGAACTTGGCTGGAAAGTATTTAGACCAAGGAACAATAATGTAGATAATAATTAGGGGAGCATGGAAGGCAGCACAGATCTGAAGGAGTTCAAGGACAACCAACTAAAATGGAAATAGATAAATAAATAAGTGAATTAAAATAGAAATACCCTAGAGTGCATGAGGCATACAATGAAGTTAAATTGCATATGCATTAGTAGGCATGCTGACAGTGAATTCTTGGTGCATATGCATGTGTAATGTTGCATATGTACATGCTTGGATATGCATATAACATGCTTATGGATTTAGAATAGTTTATTATTATGAGATAATGTTTGAGTATGACTAATGATGGATTGTGTATTCAGGAAAAATGATATATAAGGGTTAAAGACATGGATGTTTTTGTTTCTTATGATTTCCATATATGTGAAGACCCATGAGGGTGGAAGGAGGTTCAGGTGTGTGATCAAGTTCTGAGAAACGAGGTTATTTTGGCTTTCATTGTCCAAGATGAGAGTATCCAAATCATGCTTAATCTAACAATTGTGTGTGAAAAAAGGTATATTATAGACGTTGAGTTCATTAGTGGTCATCATGATCAGAGAAGGGTCCACTTTGGTAGTTTTTTCAAGAGAGACTACTCTGGGATGGTCAAAGGAATCGGATTGAGGGACCTATGCAAATAGAGTCTAGTTGGCGTGAATGTTCTTCAGTGCTCAATAGTTTGTAGATGCATGCGAGTTGGTCTTATGAAAGGTACATCATGGCGCATTTCTAGGTGTGGATGGGGAAGCAAAATAAATCATGGAATGTTAAGTATGTGAAGGACTAGTAGCAAAAGGACCATATTGGGTTGGGGGAGAGTGGATTTGAGGAGCCATTTTATGCTCCATGGAAAATGTCCAAAGAAATGCCTTGTCTAAGGAAGGAGACTCATACAAATTGACTTCATGACAGAAAATTGTTAATAAACCAAAATTAAATTTGATAATCAATACCTCTTCCGGATATGAAATGTGTAGTTGGATGCGCAACTTGCAAAAGAAACCTATGTAGCTTTGTACTGACTGATGAGCGATTTTTCGGAGCTGCAACCATTTGGAAAGGAGGTTATGTCGATATCTCAGGGGACAAAAGCGATCTCTGAGTGCCTTGAAAAATCCCATCCACGTTGTAATGTGTGGTGTATGTGTCTCAACCGGGTCGCCTATGTCCATGACCTAGGAATAATTCTCTAGTTGAGTGTCCCACCATGTGTGCGCAATTCCCTCGAGTTGCAAACCGACAATATGAAGCTTCATTTCTTCTATCATATCAGGACATGTACGGAATTATGTGGAAAGACTACAAAGCCAAGAGTCGACATTCTCACCAATCATTTGGCCCACACACTTAGGTAATTGGATGCATGTATTGAGCCACATAGGTGTTGGAGCTCTACATTGTTGCATACAAAGTATCTCTTGGAGATCCTTCATTAAATTATGAATTGGAGCTGTGGCAGTGGATGCAGAATCCTCTGTAGACGACTCTCTTCACGGTGACATATTTTTCATGCACCACGGATGCCAATTTGTCAATGAATGTTGCATTGAGAATAATTGAACTCCTGAGGACCCTAAGAATATCTTGGTACCCTGAAGAGGGCATGTGGAGAATGGTGAAAAATGAATGTGTTGGAAGCCCTGAGGAGGGTGCACTGGAAGTCCTGAGAAGGACTTTTGGTTCTGAGAAGGGCTCTCTTGTTAATTTTGTGGATGGGTAAAAGCTGACTTGGATCCATCCTCTAATAAAAAAATGATCTGCAATTCAAATATGAAAAACACATAGAAAACTAAATGTGCAATGAAGAACATAAGCTAGATACGTGAAGCAAAGAAAATAGAATATACATGTAAATGGAGAAGAATAACTAGAAGAGAAAATAACCATCACGTTTACTGAGCAAGAGAGGAGTGCCTTCTATAAGAAAGGAATACTTTTCCTTCTTGTTATTAGTTGATTACAATAGAAGTTGAAGAAACTAACTAAATGCTTACAACAGTAATTGCTAAAAGTGGACTAAATTCTTGCTACAGAGAGTGTTGAAGCGAACTACTCTCTACAATAGAAAAAGATAAAACTAAATGAAACACTAACTACAATAATAACTAAGGAGCGTCGCATGATCATGAGTGGCCAAGGAAGTCGGGCGCACTTCTTGGTTGCCCGATAAATACCATTGTTGATTTTGAACCTTAATTGAGATTATAGAAATGAATGAAACTTATCCATTTCTATTAGGAATTGATTTCCATCTTGAAAATTGTGTCATCATTGATTTGAAAAAGGAAACAATGACATTTGAGGTTAATGGTACTGGTATTATTCATCCTTTGGGCCCTTATAAAGGACCAAGGTCTATTGAACCTATAAATGATGTCATGGAAAAATGTGTAGTAGACGATATTTTTCATATGAATTCTGCTAAGAGAACATAATACATTAATCCTAGAGAAAATGGCTCAATGAGTTGGACGAATATCCATTCTTTTGAGAGTGATTCAAAAGAATCTTTGGAGGAATGGAAAATTAGGAGATGTGACATATCCTCTTGAAGATGTCTTTCAATTATGGATTTTATATGGATTGGATCATAGTTGTGCATCCCCCTTGTATATGACAGATCTCTAATTTGGAGGAATTTATAAACAATATGAAGAACACAATTTTGGAAGACCAAAGAATCCCTACTTTGGATATGGCATTAAGGGCCACCCTTGCTAGATAGTGGGACACTCATAAATAGGATATCTCCACCTGGGATAAAGTGCAAGTAGCCATNNNTAAATTTCAATCTCAATATGTTTCTTTAGATTAGGGTAAAGTTGTTTTAAATTTAGATTTTATATGAGGACTGCACAAATCCTTGTATTCATGTTGAATAGTCTAGAAATGGGAATGTGAAGGATTTTTTTCTTATTTTTGGCCCTATAATATTTTCCATACTTTGGGACTCATTCCTAAGGCTTGGTATATGCAAGAGGAGACAAGAAGGTATATCAAGAGATAATTTGACCTTCAAACTCAATTTTGTTAGGATTTCTCCTTTGTAGGTAGATAATATGAAGTTGCTACAACTTTGAAGCTAATTAAAGAGATCTTGTTGAGTGATAAGTTGTAAAAGATCCATTTCCCTATAATTTTCTCCTTTCACTAAGAGTTGTGTACTTTTTAGTCACCTGTGACATAGCTATATTTTCCACTATGTTGTTGAAAAGCGGGAAAAGGTGGGGTAGATGCAAATTGTATTGAAGAATTAAGGCATATGTACTTTATATAATCCAAATGATTAATAGAGTATAAGGAAAATCGTGACAGTGGTTCTAGTGCATCCTCTCAATAACCTATGAAATTGTAGAAGTTCAATATTGATAGTGAGGAGAGACCTATTATGGAATCAATTGGAGAGTATTGGAATGAACAAGCTATGTGTGATATTGAGGGATTGTTGAAGGAACAATCATACTTGTTTTTTTCTAGTTTTATTGAGATGAAGAGAATTCAAGGGGAACAAGGAGAAATGAAGAGAGAGTTGTAGTTAGACGCTAATATTGTTAATCATTGACCCTATTGCCTCAACCCTTCGGTTAAATAGAAAGTCAAGAAGGAAATTGACCAAATCTCGGTTATAGATTTGATTTTTCCCATAGAATAATCAAATTGTATTAGTCTCATTGTGAACATGTTTGTTCATCTATTTCCAGTATATCCCACTCTGGGTCTATCAAAAGTATGGAAAGCGGTACTCATTATATGCTTAATTTAATTTTACATCCAGTAAGTGCCTACACTTGAAATTTGAATAAACCTATAAGGAGATAAGTAAAAAATATGAGAAAAAAGTAATTTTCTTTCTTCCCCTACAAATATATTTACCCTTATGGTTGACATCATCATATTGAATCCTATTGGTTATTTTAAATTTGATATTGATAGTGCAGTTTGTTTTTGAGCCTGCCCCATTTTTTACCTCAAAATTCCCCTAATGCCTTAAACATGAAGAAGTGATATTTTATGTACCCTTTGGTACCTTGTTAGAACATATCATTCGTAGAGAAGGAGTGTTATTGGACCCTACAAATATTGGTTTCATTGTAAATATTAAGTAGTTGTGGTATACTTTAGGACATATTCACTACTATAGATGTTTTATCCACACCTATCCCTCTATTACAACACCACTCGAGAAAGTATCAAAGAAAGTTGAGTTGTTATTGTGTACTCTTGAGTGTGAATCTATCTTCAAATTGCTTAAGCAGAAGATGATAGGTTCCTCAATATTAGTATACCCTAGTTGGAAGATTGAGTTTCATGTTCATGTTGATGCTTCTAGGATTTCATTAGGCGTAATCCTCTTGCAACCATGATAAGGGAACATTGATCATCCTATATATTTCACAAGTATGAAACTTTCACAAGATGAAAACAAATATAACACTACTTAGTGAGAAGGATTATCCATGGTGTACACTCTGCAAAATTTTAGGCATTATGTGTTGGGAGGAAATTTTTAGTTTTATAATAATATTCTACCTTAAAATATTTGGTTAACAATCCTATACTAGAAATTCACATTTGCAAATGGTTACTTTTGTTCCAAGAGTTTTCCTTCGAAGTTGTGGTCAAACTAAAACTATTTGACAAGTGAATAACTTGTGAGAGTTCTTACATGGTTTGATCATTTGTATTATCTCTACCTTTTCCATATGTGACATACTTGTTGCTTTTTGTTGATGACTACTTCTTATTATGGCTAATCAATTTTTCCATGTAACATAATTTTTTCTTTTGTTGATGACTATATGTTATTATGGCCCTCATGTGTTATATGAATATGGTTGGATTGATTTTCGTGATTATTTGTAGTTTTATTTAAATTTATAACAAAAAGACTCATGGCCTCCTTAAGCTTCAACACTAAGAATCTATTTTTTATTAGGAAACGGTGAGACAAGGAAAGGGAATGAAAGGATAGACATGGAAAGGAAAGTCAAGGCAAGACAAGACAAGGAAAATCAAGGAAAGACAAGGAAATGCAAGTAATGGCAAGGAAATGAAAGAAAAAATAAGGTAATGAAAGGCAAGGAAGGGCTAGACATGTCAAGGCAAGACATGGAAAGGCAAGGTATAGGTCTAAGTATAGGTCATGGTCTATGTCTAGGTCTAGGTCATGGTTTAGGTCATGGTCTAGGTCATTGTCTAGACCTGGACCTAGAGATAGACAATGACATAGACCTAGACGTAGACCATGACCTAGACCTAGACGTAGACCTAGAACTAGACCTTTCCTAGACCTAGATGTAGACTTAGACTTGGACCTAGATGTAGACCTAGACAAGGAATGGAAAGGAAATACATGGCAAGGTAGTGTAAGGAAAGGAAGGGCTTGACATGGTAAGGAGAGGCATGACAAGGAAAGTAAAGGCAAGGTTTGAGGGGTGTTTCTAAGACAATCAATGATGTTTAGTAAGAAATTAAAGTAAATTAAATGCATTGAAACAATAGCTATCAAAGAAAAAGAAAGGATGTAAGAAAAATAGAATGAAATATATGACACTTCAACATATAACAAGTTTNGAGGGGTGTTTCTAAGACAATCAATGATGTTTAGTAAGAAATTAAAGTAAATTAAATGCATTGAAACAATAGCTATCAAAGAAAAAGAAAGGATGTAAGAAAAATAGAATGAAATATATGACACTTCAACATATAACAAGTTTATAACAAAAGTAGTAAATCAATACAAAATTAGTAATATGCAATGAGAAAAATATGTCCAATGCAAGAATAAAGAATCGCAAACCATTAACTACTAATTCCTTGAAATAAATAGAATTAATCTATGCTAAATAGATGTAAGATGATAAACCCTAATGGATGAAAATGTTGTTAATACAACAATAATGAAGTTATATGTTAATTCTACGAAGAGATGCAACGATGGAAAATGGCAAGGAAAGGAAAGGCAAGAAAATGCATGAAAAGGAAAGGCATGACAAGGCAAGGCAAGGTATGACAAGGAAAGGCATGGAAAGGCAAGGCATAGGTCTAGGTATATGTCATGGTATAGGTATAATTCATGGTCTTGGTCTAATTCAAGGAAATGCAAGGAAAGACAATGCAAGGAAAGGAAATGGAAAATAAAGACAAGGAAAAGAAAGGATAGACATGGAAAGGCAAGGCATGACAAGGGAAGATCTAGGTCTAGTTCTAGGACATGATATTGGTATAGGTATCGGTATAGGACATGGTATAGGTCTAGGTCTAGGTATAAGTTAGGGAAAGGAAAGGAAAGGTGAGGCAATGAAAGGCAAACAAATGTAAGGAAAGGAAATGGAAAGGAAAGACAAGGAAAGGAAAGACAAGGAAAGGAAAGGAAATGAAATGCAAGGAAAAGAAAGGCTAGACATGGAAGGGAAACACATGACAACATAAGATAAAGGTCTAGGTATACATCTAGGTATAGGCATAGGTATAAGGAAAGGTCATGGTATAGGTTTAGTTCTAGGTATTTCCATGTATCATTCATGGTCTAGATCTAGGTCAGGGTCTAGTTCGTGGTTTCGGTCTAGATGCAGGTCATGGTATAGGTCACAGTTTAATGGTAGCATTGTGATTTGTTTTATTTTCTCGTTGGAATTTCCTTAAGGCCAACACAACATATCAGAGTAGGCATAATATTTGGTTTCATGTAATCTGCAAAGTAATATTTTCTTTGTGAGTGTATTAATCAATATTTGTGTGCATGTTAAAGATGATGAAATATAGAGGAGAAGCAACAAATCATGGTGGGTCTCCTTCTTTTGGACAATGTGATTTCTTTGATGATAAGAGTTTGTGAACATTATTCATACAAGTGAAGCAAGTTAAACTCACAATTTATCTATGGATATCCATTCCATTTAGGTACCAACTCAACTATGATATATGGCTATCCATTCCATTATGGTACACCCTTTGCATTGGTCGAGGTCATGTTCTAGGTCATTGTCTAGGTCTAGGTCATGGCCATGGTCATGGTCTAAGTCTAGGTCATGGTATAGGTCTAAGTATTTACATTCCTTTCCATGTCTAGGCATAGGTATGACTCTTTGCATGCCTTGCCATGTCTAGGTCTAGGTCAAGGTGTAGGTCTAGGTCTAGGCCTTGCCATACCTTTCCATGTCTAGGTCTAGCTCCACGTCTTTTCAGGTCTAGGTCAAGGCCATGTCCTTCCTTCCCATGTGTTACCCTGCAATGTACAAAAATTTCTAGAGTGTGAGAGAGTGTGAGGGGGAGTGAGAGGAAGAAAAATAGGATGGGCTAGAGAGATTGTGTGTGAGGGAGAGAAAGAAATAAAAAGAGGGGTGTAGAGAGAGATAGTGTGAGAGGAAGAGAGAGGGAGATGAAGAGGGGTATTATAGAGAGAGAGAGAGAGAGAGGAAATGGGTGATAGATAAGGAAGTGACGTAGAGAAAGGTAAAGAGAGAAATGGGGGGGGAGAGAGGGAGGGGGATACAAAGTGAGGGGGAGAGAGGGATAGATGTAGGAGAGAGAGAGAGAGAGAGAGAGAGAGAGAGATTGACAAATGTATATAGAGTTATAAAAATTAAATACACATAAATATTTCAATAAAAATAGAGATACAGTAATACATAATTTATGTTAATTAGAAAAATGTATAGAAACTGTAAAAATTCAAAGCGAATGAACGCGCTAGAAGGGTGGCAACTTATCTCTAAGAAGAGATCTGATGGATATGCTCATTCACAAGAAGATGATCCTTAAAATGAGGATCCAAAGGCATTTTTAATGTAAATAAAATCGAAAACCCTAACCCCCGAAGATGAAACGCCAAAAGGTTTGCAGGCCCCGATGGGGGTAGTTGATACGTCAACTTTCTGTGGGCATAAAATTTTCATACCATATATGTTTGGGGTGCACAATAACTCGTTGGAAAGGTCTAGAATAGAAGAACACAATCCGATCGGGCCTAGGATAGATCCTTTATACATCAACTATGCCCCCTAACGTAAAAAAATGTCGTTTAGGGCCTCAAAATGGCGCCAAAAGTTTCAGACCCAAAAAACTGTAGAAAAATGGCGAAGGTGGATAACAGTATTTTTATCCAGTGGAGTAGGTGGGTGGCCACTGATATTCACCTATATCATTCCTCCCCCCTTAGGAATTAATTGTATCTATTGCATCAAGGTTCCCTCAGAAGCGTTTGTTAAATCTGAACCTTGGTGAGCTACTTTCCTTACTGAAGAAGTTGTCCTACTTAGCTTGTTGAAGGTTGTCATGAACCTATTGATCGAGGGGTTGGACCTGTTCAACTAATATAGTTCCATGATATTCCTAAGTGTGGGAGGACTCTTTCAGTGAATATGCAATATGAAGAGTATTAAGGGCTATGTTATAACCTTTGTTGACTAGGAAGGGTGGAGGAACCCCCGTAGGTGCAGTAGGAATTTATTTCTTCATTTTTAGATCTTGTCAAAATGATTTTGTTGGATAGAAAGGTCTTGGGCCAAGGATTCAATGGTTGTAGTGTCCTTACATTTTCCTTCTAACCAGATCATGAAGAATTTAAAATTTGGCGTGTGATTGACTACTTTACGACATTGTTTTAGTGGGAAAATAGTCAGAACTACCTCTGGTACCCTATAGAGATGATCCCCTAGAGTAAAAATTACACTACAGGGTCAAGACTCAGAAACATCATGATGCTTCCACATATATGGTTGGCCTAACAGAACATCACAGACTTCCAGTGGGGAAACATCGTAGATTACTTCATCCTTGAAGGGATTGATGCCATAGGACAAGTGAAACTGTTGGGTAATGCAGAGAACTTGACTTTGGCAAAGCCACCCAATGTTGTATGGTTCGTCATGTGGTGTTATAAAAAAATCTTACTTCTTGATGACCTCTACTGAGATGAGGTTCTTCTGGCTTTCGCTATCAACAATGAAATGAAGTGGGGTCCCCTTCACCCACATTTGTGAATGGAAGTGGAGCTCCCCCTCCTCAGAATCCTCTGGTTCTTATTGTTGGATTGTTGTGGTTGTGACAATAGTAGTGGGTTCTACATCAATGATATATATCCTTTTATTATTTTTTGAATTAGAGTCTAATTTGAGGCTTGGCTCTATTTATTTGAGCTTAGTTACCAATGAATGTTTAGAGTGACATTTATCGGTGTTGTGCCAAGGGATTTCGTGCAAGTCACACCACTTTCTAGTGTCCTTCTCCGTCTTCCTTATAGACTTATTTTCATGTGGCTTGGACTGGTTGTCTTGAGGTTGGTTGTTCTGTGAGTTAGGGTTGTCTTTACCATACTTCGGATATTTTACATTTGCAGACCCGAACTCTCACTTGTTTTGTTGCTTAAATTTCTATTTGATATTGACAACATATATATAATCAACTTCCAGTAATGATATGTCCATATATCCATTTTGGTTTGGATGTACCTGTGTAAAGCCTATAGTATTTCACAACTAGATGTTGCTCGAAGTATTTGAAACCCATCTTGGTGCGCAAGGTATGGACGATATTTTTGAACTCCAACATGGTTTGGCCCCACTCTTGATACAGTGTGGCCCATCTCATGTACTGGTCATCATAGTTTCCGACATGGTAATATTGTTCCTTGACCGCATCCAAAAAAAATACGAAGTGGGATCCACCAAAAATATTCCAAATTCCTCTATGGAATTTTGTTCCCAGTAAGTTTCCCACCAATATTTGACATGGGGAACAACCTTAAGGACTGAAAAGGTGATATTTTCTCTATCAGGAAAATTGTGGACAAATAAATAACCTTCTAGCAGATTTAGCCATTTTTCAAAAGCATCTGCATCTATTTGAATTTTAAACATACGAATATCAAAATTAACTTGTACCTTGAAAGGGGCGACATTTACAAAGTGGTTTATTAATGAATATGTGTCTGTTGTTATTCACAGTCATCGAAGGATTTAGTAAAAATTATCCATCATTTCTTCCCTTTATCACGTGAGGGATTCATCGAGAAAATAATTAATAGAATATTGTACTCCCACGTCTCTCTAATCTTCCACCATGGGAGGCCTCTTAGGGTAGCTAGAGCGGTTCTCCTCAAGTGAATCTAGCTCGAGACCCAACTCTCTATACCATGACCTTGCCTGGGACATGCACTAAGAAACAACAAGTAGTGGCCTGCTCTCATACCATTGATTTGGGTTATTTTGAGAAAAAAATGTAGATGAAGATATATCAATGAAATACGCATAAATATTGCAATAAACAAAGAGATACAATAATACAAAATTTCTACTAATGAGAAAAATGTACAGAATCTGTAAAAATACATAGTGAATAAACTCTCTAGAAGGGTGACATCTTATCTCTAAGAAGAGATGTGACAGCTACGCTCCTTCAAAAGAATATGATGTTTAAAATTAGGCTCCAAAGTCCTTTTTAACATAAATAAAATCCAAAACCCTAACCCCGGAAGATGAAACACCAAAATGTTTGCAGGCCCCTATGGGGGTAGTTGATACGTCAACTTTCAAACAATGTAACTTTTGCATATGATATGTGTTTGGAGTGCACCATAGCTTGTTGGAAAGGTAAAGAGGATAAGAAAAAATTCTAACCAATCCCAGGAGAGAGCCATTGTCAAATGTCTGGGCCCTCAAACGTTGGATCATGTTGTCATTAATGCCAATGGTTTGGTTGATTGATGTCAAATGGATTGATTGATAGGCTTGATTGATTGATGATTGATGTACAATGTATATGTATTGTCCTTGATGAGAATGATAGATGTCAAGTGGAAACCAATCAATGAATATGGATCATTGATATGATGCATAGATGACGATGGATCAATGGCTTGTCATTGATACATGATGAAGATGGATTCTTTGATATATGATGCATAGTTTGGTTGATGTCACGGTAAAAAATAAGTACAAATGGATGAACTCCAAAGTGGTCCCCTTATGGTGAAAGCCCTCATAGGAAGACTCTTTGTAGTTGAGTTGTGGTTGAGAGAACCCATGCTTTTATGTGGAACAATGAGATGAAGATCAGTAATTTTGTTGGTGAAACTATCCTAGATGGATAGTGTTTTTCATGCCATTTTCGGTGGTATGTGTAATGTCACATAACTCCTCATGGTTTGAGAGTTATGGCCTTACAAAGTTGGAGGACCCTCATATGTTGTCTTGAAGCCCCAAAAGGTCAAAGAAGTCAAAGTTCTTGAAAAGAAGAAATCATTATTTAAATGATAAAGTAAAGTGACAAAGTCAAGAAGGATTATTTAAATAATAAAGTGAAGTGACAAAATCAAGATAGACTATTTAAATGATAAAGAGAAGTGACAAAATCAAGAAGGAATATTTAAATGATAAAGTATTGGAGAACTTTCTCTTTATGGAAAGTGGTTAACCCTACGATAATGAAAATAGGTTAAGTGACCTAGAAAAGGGTTAAGTGACCTAGAAATGGGCTAAGTGACCTAGAGGATGAAAGTATAAATAATATAGCAATGGTCTCCTGAAAAATATCCTTGGTGTGGATCAATGGAGAGCTTCTTGTGATATTATCTTTTGGAGTATTGAGGTAGAGCTTCTTGTGAGAGAATCTTTGGTGTGGATCTCTTGAGTATGATTGACGATCTATTCTGAGAAAGAGAGTGTGAGGAGGATCTCATGGATGCATCAATGTTTTGGTAATATCGGAGGTCTTGACGAAAAAAGTCTCAGAGCTTAAAAAACCCTAGTTTATGAGGTGTACACGGGCTGTAATGGGCCAAAGCACATACATACGTGGGTTGTATGAGGATAGGGTACGTACAGTGGATAAAATCATGGAGAGTTGTGTTTGAGCTGATGAATGGTTGTTGAAGACTGAAACAGGTTCCATATATACATTCTATGGGTTCACATCTGTCACTGAGACACTGGTATGGTTACATTATTGTCTTAATGGATAGTATTGCTTGTTGTGTTGTGAATGATTAGGGCATTCTTGGTATGGTTGTTGTGATGTGGTTTATGTTGGTTGATGGAGTGAGCAGTACTCTTGTGATTCAGTTGTGATATGATTGCTATGGTATACTAGTTTCTTATACATGATTGAGTTAGCATTCATGTTGATTGGTTGTGGAGCATGAGTAAGCTATTGGAGAGCTTGGACGTGTTGTGACTGGATGGTGGTTAGTTTGGACAGTGGAAGATAGAAGAGAATGTGATTGCAGGTTGCAGAGGATCTGAGTATGTGATGAAAAGGATAAACCCTAATAAATCATAAAGTATATGTAGCTTGTTGTATATACTGGCCGCATACATATGTGGGTTGTAGTGAGCCAGGGCGCGTACACATGGGGGTTGCACTACTGACATGTCGCATACCTATTACAGATTGATTTATGTTGAGGATTGTTGCCTCATCTCAATTGGTGCTGAGGATGTAAGTTGAGTCTTGCACTATAGATCTGGTGCTCTTGTAGATTTGTACTATATTTAGTTGTTGTTAATAAACCCCAAGGATTGTAGTCCGCAATAAAAAGAAAAATTGTACATATATCTTGTGTTCTTTGTGTTCCTTGTGGATATGATTTGTTGATGATATATGCTTACATATAATTGGTTATAAATGACAACAATGAGTAATGAGTAAAAGTTAAATTTTAACTAAGGATTTTTGTGTAAGAGGGAAGTTTTGGGAAAAGAGCCCCACACTCATTCACTCATTCACAGTGGGCCTTCACTACAAGCCTTAACAAGCTTGAAGAAGACCCATAGACACACAAATGGATGATGAAGTTCCAATCCTTGATGAGGAAAACTATTCTACTTGGAGAATAGAAATGAGAGTACATTTGAAGGAACTGGGAGCGTCTATTTGGAAGGCAGCCATTGGTGGATCAATTCCTTTGAAGAACAAGTCAAAGTTTGAAGCTTAAAGGGAAGGAAAGAAGAATGATGCATTGGATCTCCATACCATTCTTAGTGGACTCTCAAGCCCTATCAAAGAGAGCATGGGACAATGCACTTCTGCCAAGGATCTATGGCTAAAGATAGAGGAGACATATCAAAGCAAGAAGAAGGAAGATATTGAAGACCACTCTATCAAGATTATCAAAGGTAAAGAATCGTCAAAAACCCTTGATTGTATTATTTCAAAATGTGATCTTGAAAACATTTCAAGTGAAGATAGCACAAAGGAAGACCTCAAAAGTATTTTAAATGAAGATAAAGAATCTCCAAAAACTCTTGA
>SNQJ01S0028999.1:65830-76417 GCA_010110895.2 Picea sitchensis
GGGGTAGAGAGGGGTACATGTAGGAGAGAGGTAGAGTGGGAAGGAGGGGGAGGGGTACATAGGTGAGACAAGGGGAGTTGGGTATGAGCGTTTAGTGCAAGAAAGGTAAAGGTGAAGGGGAAAAAAAATAGGAAATAAGTGTGTGTGTTCCTAGAGCATATGTGTGTTCCTAGAGCACGTGCACATTCCTAAGAACATGGGCACATTATTTCTCATTCAATTTTTTTGGGGTGGGAATGAGAACTCTAGGAGATGTGTATGTTGAGTTGGTTTCCTCGAATTTAAGTTTGGGATGAAAAACCTAGTGATTTGGTCTACAAATACATAAAAACCTCTAGTTTTATGAATACCTCTCTATATCTCTATTATTTACATTACTTTTATGTAGGCTATAGAAATCCATTATTAATGAAACTACAGACACATATAGAGTTAGTTATGCAGATTCCATATATATATATATATATATATATATTTTACAATTTTTAATCTATTTTAGTCTTGGCATATATAAAAATCCTAAAATACATACCTCTTTTATTTCTCTATAACTTTTTGTCATCTTAACCATTTTTAAAATGAGTTATATGTCGCACTAGAAGAAATAAATATCTACAATCTAAAAAATGTTTTTTTTTTTTTAATGGTAAGACCTTCGTAGCCTACACTAATGGAAGGCATTGTAATTTCCATGATATATTGACTTTCATTATATATATATATATATATATATATATATATTGAAAAATACACCGCACTAGAACAATGGCTTCTCTACAATTATATAATTTTCTGGAAGGAAATTTCATCGTTAAGGTACTCAACATCTACACTAATGAAGGCATATATCTTAAATTTTGTTAAAAAAATAACATATTGTTGTTAGAAAAACTCAAATTTCACATAGTTATACACAATTTCAATAAATAGATAATATTGGTTGTTGGTAAATTTGCACCTAACATAGATAATATTGGTTATTGGTAAATTTTTCTACTTCCATCAAGACATGCCCCCAATGGCCTTCACTATAATTGACTCTTTCAAACCTTCACTTGTCATATTTAGTGGATTCATACCCCATTGTTGTAGAGAAGCACATCTACAGATAGACAAGCCCTCTCATTGACCTTATTATAGTCAATGATGTACTGTATGATAGACCACTATGGATTCCACCTAGATCTAATGCACACAAACATAAAATTCTTAAGAAGTGAGAAGGAGGATATCTTATTGTTTCTCTTAAGGATGTCTAATCATATCCTTATGAAGAAGGTCCTAATATCCAACTCCTGTGCATCCTATTTCACTTTCTACCTACACACAAAAAACAATAGACCTTTGCCAAACTCTTTAACACATAAAATATATTTGTATGCAATCAAATATAATGAATCTTCGCTCCCCATCGATTTTGATATTTTCATGGAAACAACTCATTCTACTTTAATTGTGTCTTCCTCCTCTGATGTACTTTGTATTCATGTGGAATCCAACCTTAGATAGTTCATGGGAGCTAGTATGGATAGTGAATGCAAATCTGGTCCTCTTCCTTCTAATGGTAATCTGGGCAAGGCTTCTTTTAGCGATATTGTGAAGAATGTATCTTTCTCCTTGTCTTCTAGTTCAGGAGGTTCCAACCATAACTATTCCCATGGTGAAATATGTTGCAACTTAGAAGGACTTCTAGAATATCAATGATCTCACGTGTTATTTCAATGGTCTTTGTCCTTGTTTAGTTGATATGTCAAAATTGATTTTGGAATTTTGGAAACCTGAGTTAAAACAAGATGTTTTATTTACCCGCGTGGAAAGGGATTCTCCATTGTTGAGTTTTACATTTTCGAAGAGAGGGATTCGATTTTAAACTTTGGAACCTAGTTTTGGGGAAATTTATACTCTCTTTGATCCATTTTCAAAGCCCTTGGAATATACTATTACATAATTTTTGAAGCAGAGAATTGAAGCATGACTATATATGCCCAAATATGTGTGGAAATGGACTTTAGCAAAGGGTTTATGGAAAAAATACTTTTGAAAGATGAAAACTATTACTCAAAACAAAAGATTAATTATGAACATGTTTATTTCCATTGTAGTGCTTACTTTGAAATAGGGAATTTAACAGCAAATGATTGAAAAGATCCAAGGAAACTTAGGAAGAATCAATGAAAACCAACCTGATGGGTTGGAGTAAAAGAAGAAAATCAATTGATTACCAAGGAAGATTCACCTAAATTGGACCCTCCCATGGAAGAGCCAAAAGTGAATCTAGAGTAAACTAGGGACACATTAGTGGATTCAAATTAAATTAGGGATACTCATTCAAAAGAAGAACCTCCATCTCAACAACGATCAACAAAACAAGGTTGAGTAGCAGCTGAACCTTATTTTCACTCAAATATAGATAAAAGAGTAGAGGCCCCCTAAGGAAAGATATATCGATCCAGCTGAAGAAGATGAGACACAAGAACAATTAGAACCCTGAGTTCAAGACAAATAAACTTTCGTAGGAATAGAAAGGATGTCATCAAAAACAATAGAAGCTTGGACAGTAGTAGTGAAGAAAAAAAATGTCCTTCAATAACACAACTAATGGTGACAAGAATCTCAACCTGTAATCCAATTAGTTGTGCATTGTTTTTATGTTTTATTATGTCAACAATTTATCACAATTTACTCATGTAACAAATATGGCCATAAAGTTTTTGTGAAATTAAATATTTAATGTTTTTGAAAAATAAGGAGTTGATTATTTTACTTGAAATACAAAGCCAATAATGTTTTTTATCTCATTGTGATCCTCGCTACAATTTCGTAATACAAATATCCTTAATTATAGTTTAAGAAAAAACAATAAATATTATTATATTTTTATAAATAAGTTGTCTCTAATTATTCATATTATGTATTTTCTAATTATTGTTTTCCTAAATAAATTGTTGATAATGGCTAATTACAGTAGTACTTTTATAGCCGAGTTGATAAGAAAACGAAAAAAATGGTGATGTATATTTTGCATATTTAAAAAGTTACAACCCTTTATAACCAAATTGATGGCCACTTACGAAAGTTTGTGGTGATATTAAATATATCTTTGAAAAGTTATGACTAAGAGAATTATTGAGCGCCTAACTATGCAATAGTAATATTAAAATAAAAGTTATCGTGGTGGTATTAAATATATCTTTGAATAGTTATGATTAAGAGAATTATTGAGCGCCTGCAATAGTAATATTAAAATAAAAGTTAATTAATTTTATTAGTAATGTTAAAATTAAAGTTAACAAATTTTATTATATTATTAAAGTTTTGTATATTGATATTGATAATTAACATCTATTAAGATTAAAATTGATATATTAGATTTTAAGAAAGGTAAGGAATAGCTTATTTTTAATAGGTTAAAAGGTCATAAAATTTGGTGTTGTTAAAACAAAATTGAAATTGTGATTTAATGGGAATGTAGGTAGGACATTCTAAGATAAAGTGAGTTTCATTTTCAACACTCTTAGTGTCACCAAGATGACTAATCCTTTCAGTATGATGTTGGATTTCATGAGAGTTTGTTCTTATTTTAGAATGTTGATTTTCAAAACATAGAGATACAATGTCAACTTTCTTGATTCCCCAATGATTTAGACAAGATTTAGCATCTCTTGAGTCGTAGGTGGGTTTGACTAGAGTTTCAAGCGATCTTAGGAAGCCTATTGTCTTCCATGATGTTTATAATGTTCTTTTACATTAAGTACCTAGTCATAGGTGTGCTCTCAAACTTTTGGATTTTCACTTTCTCCACAATTCCGCAGAGGAGAAAGCTCCAGAGTCAGTTTCTTCGTATCCCATAATCAAAGGTTCTCTAGAGAAATCTAGAGAGTTAGTTTCTTTTTATCCCATAACCAAAAATTATTTTTATCCATAGTTAGCTTTTCACCCTCCATATATGCTTTTCTCAATTCTATAGTTACCTAAGTTTGTGACCAAGATCTATTGTGAGATATTTGTATGAAGTCACTTCCTTCAATTAACCTATGTGATCTTTTTGGCTTTAATCATCAGAACCTTAGTTTTGTTTGTGTTAAGAGTAGTGCTAGCCATCTCTTATTAAGAAATATTAAAGTAAACAAAGCTAAATTTTATTAAATTCTATTTAAAATATTAAAATGAATGTTAGTTAACATTAAAAATGAATTTTTATAAAATATAGATATGAATTTTTAAGGCCATAATAACACCCCATACAAAACATAAATTAGGAAGAAATTAAAATTATGTTTATCATTATATTTTAAAATATTAAAATAAAAGTCCACATATTTATAGGATATGTAAGTTAGGTATTGGTAAATTGTATGTGTTGTTCTTGAGTTTATACTTTAAGGTTTTAAAGTATACCATCAAAGCATCTGATACGAGTAAAGAAAGTTAAGGTAGACAAAGTCGGCTTTGAAGGATAACCACTATGGTTGGTTCCTTAACTGTCTCCATTGAGCTTCCCAGTTTTCTTGGATGCTTATGTCCTATTCAATGGCTGCCCATGAACATTCTAATTCGACCCGGGTGTTAGTTGTTTGCAAGATAGTGTTAAATAAATTTAGGGCAATGCTAGTCTGATCAGAAAGATCGGGTTCTACATTAGGTTGTCTTGAGGCGGGCACAATCATGAGGGATAATGGTTGGAAGAAGGTCTAAAACTTTGCTCAATAAAGTGTGTTTCTTTCTGATTTTGATTATAAGAGAAGAAAATTCAAACACAGATTAATATTCAACAGATCAGAGGTTGTTTCCTGTTCCTGAGTTAGATTTTAAAGACGTGATATTGAAGAATGAAAAACACAAAATCGTTTGGAAAAAATGAGGCATCGATCATGGAAGAATCTCACTTTGCAACGAGGAAAGATGAAAGACAAGAAGACTCTAATGAAACACAAAACATTGCAACCTAAATAATCTACAGGCCTTGAAACTGATGATACCAGGTACAGAGGAAAAACTGTAAATAATTAGATAACCCAACAACTCAAACCAATAGTAAATATTATGCTAAATTATTGTTTAAAATTTCATCAAAGATACACATAAGAAAAAATACTATGAGAAAAAACAAATGGAACACATAGATCAGGATTGACAAGATCTGGAATCTTCGTTTTGCATTCTTATTTGTCACTGTAAAAAGTTTCACCCATACAATGGCCACCAAAAAGCCTCTTCTTAGTTCCAAAAATTTACATTTATACAAAATTTCCAATCCTTGGCGGTTGGGGAATCTTCTAATTTCTAACAACTAGTTATTTATCGTTAATAAGCTGAAAAATGTTTTACAAGATTTTCTTTATCTTTATTTTATCTTCATAGCTACACTTTTCAAACTGGTACTTTATCGCTATGTTGAAGACTCTCCTTATTTTTCTCTTACACATTCGATGCATTTGTTGAGGAAATGTGCAGACGTTTTGGGAGGCTCTGGGAACTCCTTTGCTTCAAGTAGATATTCCTTTCTCTATATCTTTGGGAAATTTTCTTCAACTCTTTTATCTGCAAAGTTTATTGATTACAATTTTAAGTTGGGCTGAATCAACAACCTATTGATTAAGGTGACATCCATTTCTTTTAGATGTGAAATCTCAATCTGGCTCTCACTTAGATCTTCTTTAAACTTTAATTGGTGTCTCACAATATTTATCTTCCCTAGAATCCCTGCGCAATTGTCCTTCCCAATGTTTAATGACTCTTTGTCTAAGAGATCGAAAACCTCTTCACAATCATCTTTGATTTCTTTAACTATTCTTTTGATTTCCATTATGTTGGCTTCCCATACTTTGAGCATAATGTCACCTCTGATTTTCTCTGTGACTGATAATTTTGTAGTTTTGGATGTCTCTTTGTTCGTTGAACATATGATTTCCCTTTGAAGAGAGACCCTTGCTGCTTTAGCTTCTTTTTCCTTCATGATGATGTTATCAAAAGAATTGCTTGCTTCATGGAAGTAATTTTGGAGGATCTCTATCTTGGAAATGAGCTTCTGTTGTTCAACTTCTAGCTCTGCATGCACTTCCAATGACTGGGCCTAGAAAACTTTTAGATCTATGACTAGATCTTCAATTTCCTTTAATTTTGTTTGTAATTGATTTATTATTTCTTCTTGCGTTTGAATTGTCTGCACTCTCTCTTCCATCTCGCTGAGGCTTGTTTTCAGGGATTAAATTTCTTTCTTATCCCCAGCTCTGGCCTGGTCCAGACCTTTATTTATACCTTCTTCAATATTTTTTTCATTCTCCTTTAATTGGCCTTGTAGTTTAGCGATCATGACGTTTATCTGTCTCAGATGTGCTTTCATATTTTCGACAGTGAACTGGCTAGTTGTGGCTAACGCTCCCATAGAACCAACTACTTCAGTAGTGAAATCTTCTTCCTCTAAATCATGCCCGTCTATTATGATTATGTGCCTCTTTACCATTACATTTTCCCTTTGATGCATTTCTTGCTTCAACGTTTCCTTTCTCTTCTTACTGAAAAAATAATCTGATGGAGGAATCTCTTCTCTGGAGATGGGCTCAAGGTCACTAACGTATAGGGTTCCCAGCTGGGGGAAACTGAAAGTGGATTGTAATGGAGTCAAAGGGGCAATGGGAGCACCTAGTTCTGTAGATCTTACCTCCTCTGTTGCTTTGGGGGTATTACCATGAATTTCCAATAATGAAGGGAAGTTTGGTTTATCAAACATTAGGGGTGTCTGAGACCCTTTTTCCATTCCTGATTTCTCTTCCCTTTGTCCTTCTATTTTCTGTGGAGACTCTTCGGTCTCTTCTGGAATTCTCTTTGTGCTTTCTTTATCCTTCCCTCCTGATCCAAAACCTGGGGGTACGCTTCCTTGTTCTAGAGGCTGAGTTGGTAAACCATTTCTCTGATGTTTATGGAAGTTCAGGAAATTGTTTTGCAAGTCAAGTGACAAAGATTGAAACCTGGACAACACTTCGTCATAACTTATGACTCCTCTAAACATGTCGTCACAAGGGGACTGTTCATGTTCGTATGCTTTCAGATTGCAGTTGACTTGGTGATTACCCATAATTTAATAGGGATCATATTTCCTGTGATAAATATTTAGCAACTTTATCTCTCCTAATGCGGCTGCCTCAACCTTGGAATGTGCTAGTTTGAGTAGCGAATATTTCCCAATCTGCACAGGGAAAATAACCCAGAGTCTCTTTTGGGCCATTTTTAGTTCATTCCCGATGCCACCTGTTACTATCTGATGAGCCACCTCCCTGCATACCAATCTATTAGGGAGGGATTTTGGTAGTGCGTGGGGAGGGATTGAACATATGAAAACCCTAATGTAGGAAAAAATTTCTTCTATAAACCAATCATCGACGGCCTTGATACTTTCCATGACTAACTCAGAAATACGGGGAGGCTCATAGCCATATAACATCTGGTGCACCGGAATCACCACGAAGTGGAAAATTTCATAGAAGGAATCCTTAGCATTTTCTTCCCACAACTTAGAATAATATTCATGAATGGGTTTATTGGCGGTTGGGTTCCAACTCTAATTCATCATAGGGAAAGGGGTCATGAAGCATATGGTGTCCATGATGTAGGCAGACATATAGTAGGCCACTGGTTGGCCCTTGGATTTTGCAGTTTGGTACGCTGTTACCTCCTTAGATAAATTGTTTGATAGGAATTTGTCCGAGTTGAAACTAGAAGCTTCAGCTGCTTCATGAAGAAGAGGCATCCATGCCACACGGAAATGAGTGGGGCTTTTCTTTCCGAAGAGTCTGCAAAGCATCATGGCTACATAGACCATGTATTCATTTAGTGAGGTTGTGGCATATTTCCCGTGAGTATCGGCCCTAAACTTTGCTGGCACTCCCCACCAGTCTCTAATTATATCAGGGTATGTCTGATCTGCCTCTGCGCATTCCTTTCTTTGGAATTCGGCTATGAATTCAACATTATAAATATACTTAGGATTAGGGGATAGCATGGACATTACTTGTATATGTTCCAGCCTAAAGGAACCGATGATGAACCCACGATTGTCCAGAATGCTCCTTTTCTTCGCATCTGCTCTCTCTAAGGCGCAATATATCATGTCATTATATGGCATGAGCCATGGGCACGCTACTATTTTGTGAAGTTCAGACTCCGCTATGTCCCAGAGTTTGTTCTGAGAATCATGCGGGAAGTTCTTAATTTAGTAATCTAGATTCTCGAAGATTTGCCTCCAAGATTTGATAGAATCAATAGCGTGGGGTGTGGTATCAACTACAACATCTCCTTCTATACCTGTGCTTTCAGCAGTTCCCTCAACTTTATTAAGTACCCTCTTAGGTGCCATAGCATTCACACTAGATTGAAAACCTATTTGCAGACGAGAAAATCTATAAGCCTGGAGGAATACAACTCACCGGTGATTGTAAAAGATAAGAATAAAATTTGAAATGCAGAGCTGTAGTTCTTTTAACTCATCCTTTAATGGATGTACTGAGATGGGCAGTAGGAATTTAATGTTTTAAATGAAGAAGATGAGATCAAGGATATGCATTTAAACTTAAAAATATTAATTTGTCATGTTATAGATATTATCATATATCGACATTTTCAACTTGGAGTTTCGAAATGACTATTTCTTAAAACATCGAATCCCGAAGCCCGAAATAAGTTTAGTGATTACTAATCATGCTTTAAAATGACTTAGTTTTAGAGTTTATGATTTCTCAATTCGGAGTTTCGGGGATCACGTACCCAAGAGATATGTCATATGCAACCCCCGAATGTGAAAAGTGAAAAGACTAAAACTGACATTAATCATCTGTATTAAAACCTTGATTAATCAAGATTAGTCATGATTAAGATTTTCCGAAATCGCAGACCTATATTTCAAGAGCACTTTATTACTGGGAAACCCGAAACTCCGAAAGATTTAAGATTCACTGATCGTGATTAAGGGTTTCTGGGAAACCCGAAACTCCAAAAGATTTAAGATTCACTGATCGTGATTAAGGGTTTAATTAATCACACTTAAAGGTACTTTGTGAATAGCTACTATTTGTGATTTATGTTTGTTTTTATATATATATATATATATATATATATATATATATATATATATATATATATATATATATATATATATATTAAACAAAATTAAAACCCCTTTCGGAAAATCGACAACGGGACTTTGGAGTTGTGAACTCTATTGATTGCTTTATGAAACGCCGAACTCTGAATCGCGACAGGTTTCATTTTGTCCCCCTTTTTTCTCTTTTAATATTAGGGCGGCTCCATGCTAGGAAGAAAACGAACTCTTTGGTTAGAGATAAAAATTAATACCTTGTTTCAACAGTATGTACATCAGATATTGCTAAATTGTAGATTTAAATGCTACATATCTCCATCTCCTCTCGGTTTCCTCTATATCTGCCATAGATGTTATCTATCTCCATCTCCCAATCAGTAGGTTGAGTAAATACGATAGTGTGTGATGCAACCGGTTCCAACCCATTAACGGTTATAAGGATCGGTGTGTGAACAACATAGAGCCCACTAAGTATCTTCAATCTTGCTTTATTTTTACCATTTGAAAATATTTACAAAATGATTAGGTTTAACATCATTGAAATATTATCTTAAAGTTGAAAATATGTTTTAAGTCCAACTCATCCATTGATTTAAAAATAAATACTAATGTTATTTCAAAGTTTAAATGGTGGTAAAAAATGATAAAAGTTCCATGTATTTCAGAACCTTATCCAGGGTTTTACCTTCTTTTAAACTAACCCAAACGCTCGCAAAATCAATCAGAGTTCTCGATTTGATGGAAATTTAAACTGAGGACACCTACTGAAAAGATAACTAGGAAGGGAATATTGCTCCATAGTTAACCCACTCCTATACATTCCATCTATTCACCTTTCAAATTTCTTTAATGTGTATCGTTGAATGTATATATATGGGTATATACATTGAAATTATGTTTATCGTTGAATATATGTAGGTATTGGTCGTGTCGAAATTTAATGCTTACAATGTTCGTCATAGTCAATATTTATTGTTTGATATGTTGAAACTGTTTGATTTCATAATTAAAACCATAGATTTTTAAATTCCAACCGTGCCCTTCCCTATTTTGAAAATCAAGCCCACAAAAATTATTATTTTTGGAATTGGTTTTCAAAACTTCACCAAACGTCCTTTCACTCCTCTCTCATCACATTTATAACTTCGGTAAATAATAAAAGTTCACAAGGTGGATTAATAAATAAATCCATGAATAAGATAAGGAAAGGAAAATATGATGCCATGATATTCACATGGGAGATTAATAAATAAATCTGTGAGTAAGGGAAGGAAAGGAAAAGATGATGCCATGATCTTATGGTCACCAATAACCAACATGTTGTATTGCGACAGTTGTGGAATCACCTTGATATATATGTCAAGATATATTTGATGGTATATATATATCTAATATATCATCTCACAGCCTGAGTGGGCCTAATGGTTAAGAACATGTGTTTCCTCTTAAGAGGTCACAGGTTCAAATCCAGAGGGGGTTAGGGTATGTATACC
>SNQJ01S0028999.1:91493-106522 GCA_010110895.2 Picea sitchensis
TAGAAAACTTGAATCATTTCAAGTATTAAAAGGTGGTATGACCTGTATGCATAAAAAGTGAACAAGACAAGTCAAGTGGAGGATGTTTTAAAAGGTATTATATTTGGAATTAAATATAATATGTAAAGGTGGAGGGTTTTTTTTTAAAAGGGTGAATTTTTATTTTTATTTTTCAATAAAAGGAGAGGTTAGTAAAAGGTTTTTTATTAAATTCTTTTATTAAACATGTGAAGTTGATATCATTATTCCTTCACATATTTTTTCTTAAAGGGATTTGGTTTTATACGTAGAAGTTTTTTGGAAATTCTTTCTTTTGTTAACTGAGAGTATCAAATTCGAGAAGTTCAATGGCAAGAATAATTTCGAGATATGGAAGTTGAAGATGCATGGTGTGGTGAAGATGCATTTGGGAAAAACAAAACAACCCGCGACCATAACAGATGAAGAATGGGATGAGATCGATGCGAGATCACTCAGTGTTAGTGTTATACGCCTATGATGATGTTTTGTTCAACATTGTCTCGGAGAAGACAACAGTCGGTTTGTGAACGAAGCTCGAAAGCTTGTATATGATGAAATCCTTGATGAACAAGATCTTCCTGAAAAGACAATTGTACATTTTGTGCATGAAGGAAGGTATGAAAATAGCTAATCATTTAAATACTTTTAATACTCTCTTAGTTCAGTGAAATTCGAATGTGAAGAGAAGGCAATTACATTATTGTGTTATTTGCCCGCATCATGGGATCATTTTGTTAACTCTATTAGTTTCAGTTCAACAAAAAGTATTGAGTTTGATGATATTATTGGAGCTTTACTATTTGAGGAAACAAGGAAGAAATTCAATCTAGAAACCTCTACATCTAAGGCAATGATGGTCAGAGGAAGACCTAAAGAAAGAGGACACGATCAGAGGATTTGTCTCGGTCAAATTCGAAGGGAAAGAAGAGCAAGTTTAAGTGTTGGTTTTGTGGCAAATCTGGACACCTCAGGAAGGATTGTTGGAAGTGACAACAAGCCTCCAAAGAAGAACCTCCAAAAAAGACGAAGGAAGCAAATGCAATCGAAACAAGTTCAACAACAGGTTCAGATAAGACTGATGAAGTTTTATCAATTAGTATTAGTTCATGTCATGTTCAACGGTGGTTACTAGATTCTGATGCTTCAAATCACATGTGTCTTCATAGACACTGGTTTGTTACTTGCCAGTCTACAGAAGATGGAATAGTTTACATGGGAAATGATATCTCGTGTAAAGTTGTGGGAATTGGTAGCATTCAAATTAAGATGTTTGATGGAACTGTTAAAATACTAACTAATGTGAGACATGTACCTGAGCTTAGGAAGAACCTAATTTCTTTGGGAGTCTTAGACACTAGAGGATATAAGAGTATTGTTCAAGGTGGAGTTATGAAGGTCTACAAAGGAATCCTACCGGTTATGAAAGCAAAGAAGGTTGGTAACTTGTTTATGTTAGAAGGAAGAACTGAGTCGAATCATGCAACAACGGTATCTTAGAACGACAATGATTATGTTTGACTGTGGAATCAACAGTTAGATGGTAAGCTCTCCTGCATAGTTAGATGAAGGATTTGACAAAGTTTATGAATACGAAGATGAAGGGTTTGGTAAAGCCAAATTACCAAATAATTTTAGAATCCATCACAAACAAAATCTATTATACCGTCCATGTTAAAAGGTGACAACAAATTTACTAGGATTAGGATTTTAGATTTTATAATTTAGCATTGGTTGCAATTAAATTAGACTAAGTTGGAATTTGGTTATGAGGTCAATTTCAAGTATGCCAATAGAGGTTGTATGAGTGCGAGTGAGCTCTTGTAATTTTCATGATTTAAATAATAAGATAATTATACCTCTGCTTGGTGGACATAGCCCAACTTTGAGTGAACTACTTAAATTTTTTTAATTTATA
This sequence comes from Picea sitchensis, assembly GCA_010110895.2. Lineage (NCBI taxonomy): Eukaryota > Viridiplantae > Streptophyta > Pinopsida > Pinales > Pinaceae > Picea > Picea sitchensis. The sequence goes on from SNQJ01S0028999.1 coordinate 93,430, forward strand.
ATCTATGTGATTATTGCAATTATAACAAGTGGTATTAAAGCAAGTTTTGGAGATCAGTAAAGCCATTTGCAAGAGAAGTTGAATCTCTCCACATAAAACAAGTACTGAAATATAAAACTTGAATCAGTTCAAGTATTAAAAGGTTGTATGAAGTGTATGGATAAAAAGTGAACAAGACAAGTCAAGTGGAGGATGTTTTAAAAGGTATTATATTTGGAATTAAATATAATATGTAAAGGTGGAGGGTTTTTTAAAAGGGTGATTTTTTATTTTTATTCCTAAATAAAAGGAGAGGTTAGTAAAAGGTTTTTTATTAAATTCTTTTATTAAACATTTGAAGTTTATATCATTATTTCTTCACATATTTTTTCTTATAAGGTTTTGGTTTTATAAGGAGAAGTTTTTTGGAAATTATTTTTTTTTTGTTAATGGCAGAAAGTGAGGAGTATCAAATTCAAGAAGTTCAATGGAAAGAATAATTTCGAGATCCAGAAGGTGAAGATGCATGGCATGGTGAAGACCCATTTGGGAAAAACAAAACAACCCGCGACCATAATAGATGAAGACTGAGATGAGATCAATGCGAGAGCACTCGGTGTTATACGCCTGTGTTTGGTCGATGATGTTTTGTTCAACACTGTCTCGGAGAAGACAACAGTCGGAAGCTGGAAAGCTTGTATATGATGAAATCCTTGACGAACAATGAAAAGAGAATTGCACATTTTTTGCATGAAGGAAGGTATGAAAATAGCTAATCATTTAAATACTTTTAATACGAGCTCTGAGTTCAGCTGACTAGCATGGAATGAAATTTGAATCTGAAGATAAGGCAATTACATTATTGTGTTATTTGCCCGCATCATGGGGTCATTTTGTTACCTCTATTAGTTTTAGTTCAACAAAAATTATTGATTTTGATGATATTGTTGGAGCTTTACTATCTGAGGAAACAAGGAAGAAATCCAATCTAGAAACCTCTACATCTAAGGCGATGATGGTCAGAGGAAGACCTAAAGAAACAGGACACGATCAGAGGATTTGTCTCGGTCAAATTCGAAGGGAAAGAAGAGCAAGTTTAAGTGTTGGTTTTGTGGCAAATATGGACACCTGAGGAAGGATTGTTGGAAGTGACAACAAGCCTCCAAAGAAGACCCTCCAAAAGAGATGAAGGAAGCAAATGCAACCGAAACAAGTTCAGCAACAGGTTCAGATAAGACTGATGAAGTTTTATCAATTAGTATTGGTTCATGTCATGTTCAACAGTGGTTACTAGATTATGGTGGTTCAAATCACATGTGTCTTCATAGACACTGGTTTTTTACTTGCTAGTCTACAGATGATGGAATAGTTTACATGGGAAATGATATCTCATGTAAAGTTGTGGGAATTGGTAGCATTCAAATTAAGATGTTTGATGGAACTGTTAAAATACTAACTGATGTGAGACATGTGCCTGAGCTTAGGAAGAACCTAATTTCTTTGGGAGTCTTAGACACTAGAGGATATAAGAGTATTGTTCAAGGTGGAGTTATGAAGGTCTACAAAGGAATCCTACCGGTTATGAAAGCAAAGAAGGTTGGTAACCTGTTTCTATTAGAAGGAAGAACTGAGTCGGATCATGCGACAACGATATCTTAGAACAACAGTGATTATGTCCGACTGTGGAATCAATAGTTAGGCCATATGAGAGAACAAGGATTAAAGGTATTATCTGATCGCAAGTTAATTCCTAGTCTAAAGTCTTTAAAGTTAGATTTTTGCAAGCACTGTATTTATGGAAAACCGAATAGATAGAGATTTAAAACTAGAAGACACTCAAGTAAAGGAATCCTTGATTATATTCATTCTGATGTTTGGGGACCATCCCCTACTATTTCATATGGAGCATCATCATATTTTGTAACTTTTATAGATGATTTCTCTAGGAAGGTTTGGTTCTATTTGTTGAAGAGTAAGGATGATGTATTTACAGTTTTCAAGTAGTTTAGAGCATTAGTTGAAAAGAGAATTGGTAAGTCCATTAAATGTTTAAGAACTGATAATGGTGGTGAATTTACGTCAATGGAATTTGAGAATTTTCTTACATGGAGATTTGGATGAGGAAATTTACATGGAACAACCTGAAGGGTTCGTTCAGAATCACATCAAGAAATTTGTTTGCAGGATCAAGAAATCAGTGTATGGTCTGGGACAATCCCCGAGACAATGGTACAAGAAATTTGACTGTTCCATGGTGAGCCAGAATTATACAATGAGTGAGTATGATCATTGTGTCTACTTTAAGAAATTGAATAATGACATATTCATTATCTTAGTATTGTATGTTGACTATATCCTTATAGAAAGAAAAAGAATAACTCAGATCAACATGTTAAAGGCTTAGATGGCTAGGACGTTCAATATGAAAGATCTAGGAGCAGCAAGGCGGATTTTGGGCATGTAGATATTCAGAGAGAGGAGGAATGGTAACCTTTGGTTGTCACAACAAAAGTATGTTGAGAAGATACTTTTGAGGTTTGGTATGAATGATATGAAACCAATATCAGTCCCTTTGGCTTCCCATTTTAAGATTTCTTCAAGTTTATATCCTAGTACAAAAGAATAAAAGGAATATATGTCTCGAATACTGTATGCTAATGCAATAGGAAGTTTAATGTATGCGATGGTTAGTACAAGGATAGACATTTCACATGTAGTTCGGGTTGTCAACAAGTATATAAAAAATCCAGGTAAAGAGAACTCAACACGAGTGAAATGGGTGCTTCGGTATCTGAGGGGCACAAGTGATTACTATATCACCTATAAAATTCATTGTGAGTTAGTCTGCGGATATGTTGATTCTGATTTTACAAATGATTTTGACAAGATAAGGTCAGCTTCAGGGTATGTATTTACTCTTCTAGGTAGAGATATTAGTTGGATGTCAAAGCTACAAAACATTGTTGCTTTATCCACTATAGAAGCAGAATATGTAGCTGCTTCACGTGCTTGCAAAGAGACAGTTTGGTTGAAAGATTTTTTTGGTGAGTTTGGAAGGATGCAGGACAAAGTAAAGTTACTTTGTTTTAGTCAAAGTGTTATTCACTTGGCTAAGAATCCAACCTATCACAGTAAAACAAAACATATACCTATCAAGTACCATTTTGTAAGACATGTCATTGATGAAGGTGGAGTCTCTCTTGAGAAAGTGCATACAAAAGAGCACTGCACAGACATGTTCACAAAACCAGTACTGTTAGAGAAGCTACGATGGTGCTTGGCTTCTCTTGGCTTTCAGTAGAGGTGATGAACAAAAGAAGCAAGGTATCACGTTAATTGTTGTCAAGGTGGAGTAGAGGTGATGAACAAAAGAAGCAAGGCATCATGCTAATTGTTGTCAAGGTGGAGATTATTAAATGAAGCGGAAACAAATTTCACAGGATTAGGATTTTAGATGCTATAATTCAACATTGGTTGTAACTAAATTAGACTAAATTAGAATTTGGTTATGAGCATATTCAATAATCGGCCACGTACATTAATATACTCTCATGTATGTTCATAGAGCTGATTGAGAATGAGTTGATGTAATCTCATGATTTGAATAATAAGACAATCGATACCTCCTCACATGGACGTAGCCCAACATTTGGTGAACCACGTGAAATCTATGTGTATTATAATCATCATATTTTCCATATTTAAAATTATTATAACACCCCAATGAAATTTTATATATATATATATATATATATATATATATATATATATATATATATATATATAAACTTTGCTAATGCCTACACACTCAATACAAAACTTAGATACACATAATCATCATTTCTTCACTGAGAAAGATAGCCATGCCTATTCATTTATGATTTTATCTATGCTAGTGATAACACATATAGCCTTGGTACAATCAAATCTATCAAAAATATTTTAGTACAAAATTTTAAGAGTAACTTGATTTCAAATATAATATCCATTCATGATTTTTTTTATTGTTGTTAAAATTGTTGGGCGGAGGGAGGTCCATTGTCCTACAAACAAGGGGATCTCATACACCAATTTAGTATGTTGGCTTGGTCATGACCTTCAAAATAGATTATTAATATTATTATTATTATATGTAGAATTCATTATATTATATGTAAAATATATTGATTTTATTGTAGTGATTTTATTAATATTTAAAAAAAATAAAAATATTGTATGTATATAAGTAAATCAAATTAAATTATATAAAATTTTGTAAGTATATAAATGAATCAATTAAATTAAATTAAATTAAATTAAGATGTTATAATATTTTTATGGTAAATGTTTAAGAAAAAAAACAATTAAAAATATTTAATTTAACAATTTTTTAATTCACATTCTTTAAATTTAATTTTATTTTTTCAATAAAAATTTAGACATAGGTTTGGATTCCTAAGATTTTCCACATTATATTTGTATACACATTTAACAAAGGATTCTTATAGCATTTACTTAAGAAAGACAACTTGATGTATTTACTATTTTCTCATTTTATAGATGCTCATTTATGACAAGTTATAATTCATAATGATTGGGAGATATACATTATTGGTAAAATTACAATTACCTTTAAAACAAATTAATGTATTTTCTCTTATCACATGTTATAATGCATCTTGATTTGGAGATATATATTATTAGTAAAATTACAATTACCTTTAAAAACACTTTCTAAAGTCAATTTTATGCTTTATATTTTCATGTTATAATTTATAATGATTTGGAGATATAAAATTGCAATTAATTTTAAAATCTCTTTCTAAGGTTAATTTTATCTTTTATATTCTCAATTTTTATATTAGCATTTTTCATTACATATTTGTCTTTTATTATGTTTGTTTTGAGCAATTTACATAATATTTTCTTCATCAATTTATTGAGTAAATTGCAATAATATTTTTTTAATCAATTTATTGAGGACAAAACTATTTTTAGATTTTTTTCTCCTAAATTCTCTTTAAATAATTGAAATATCTCCAATTTTATTTGTGAAATTTGAATTCATAAGCTTTGAATAATTTGGCATTATAAATAATCGATTCCTTTATAAAGATAAATTATGCAAAACTACATCTCTTCGGTCTTTCTCCAACTTTATTTGTGATATTTGGATTCATAAGCTTTGAAGAATTTATTAACTTAGGTAATTATTGTAGCAAGATTGTGTGAAAAAGGAATAAGAAACTACAACCAAGGCATATTAGTCATTTATTTTGAAAGACCCTCTACATTGTTGAAGTTCCATTTTATACACATTAATATTGAATTTTAAGAATGACTATATAAAATTCATAATATCATTTAGAAAAGTCACACTTTAAACTTAAAAGTTAATTTAATATTTGATGGCTTATACTCATAGATGTAATGATGGGAATCACATTTTATTTTAAAAATTTACGTTCTTTTTAAAAAAATGAAAATATAAGATAAGAAAAAAAAAAATATATATATATATATATATATATATAATTCAAAAATTAAAAATAGAATTAAATTCTATGGTAACAAAATATTGGATAAATTTATTTCTATGGATAAATAACTCGTAACAAACAAAATTGTTTATTAAAATAATTAACTTTCATGATGTCATCTCATAATTCTACCCCAATGATGTAAATCCAATGATATTAATCAACCTTATCATAAAGTGGATAATTAATTTTCAAGATATCATGCTTTGCTCTTTTCTTTGTAAAACCAATGGTATTAATCAACCTTATCATAAAGTGGATAATCAATTTTCAAGATGTCATGCTTTTCTTTCTTCTTTGCATGAGTAGTTCCAGCTTACATAACATTGGGTAATTTAAAACTACTTACAATTGGCCTCTTTAGTTTGGAAGTTGAAAAATATTAGATAAAAAACCATAAAGATTAGAAAAAAGAATACATAAGAAGAATAAAGGGATGTAGAGCAAGTTTCTTGCTAAAACTTACAACTTGAAAATAATGGATTTCAATGTAATGGATTTCAATGTTCTTTTTTAGTTGAAATTGACATGATCAACTTTAACTATCTATAAATGTATAAAAGCTATTTAAACTAAAAAAAAAAAATAAAGGTTATATACTCATTTGTTGATTCCGTGATTATAGTTAGCTATTCTTATTTATTTTAAAATATCTTTATGAATAAAGAATAAAAAATTGGGCCCCTACTTAAAAATATTTTTGTGTATGCCATAGAGATGGTTTTTGGTTAGCAAATCATAGTATGTTTACCTTGTTATGCAATTTTTTATATACTTTTGGTGATGGTTATGAATCTAATCATTCCAATTTATGTAAATATCACTTATGAGGTTAAATTGTTCTATTATGAATATAAGATAGTAACCATGCAACCATATTGTTGTGTCTTCCTGTTTGTTAAATTATCATCTATGCTTAGGGTGAGATTTGCTTCCCTTTGGGAGGATTGAAAATACTAGTGAATCTAGACGAGAGCAAGAGATTTTGTTGATAACATGCAAGAACCCCAATCTCTATCAAAGACCAAAAAATTAGTTGAAATTGACATGATAAACTTTAATTAGCTATAAATATATAAAATTTCTTCAAACTAAAGAGAAAAATGTTACACACCTTCTTATTTATTATAAAATATAATTATTAATAAACAAGGAAAAATTGAGCCCCTACTTCAAAATATATTTGTGTACATGTCATATTGATGGTTTTTTTTGTTTATATACTTTTGGTTATGGTTATGAATCTAATCATTCCAATTTATGTAAATATCACTTATGGGGTTAAATTTCCCAATTATGAATATAACATAGTAACGATGCAACCATATTTTTGTGTGTTTCTATTTGTTAAATTCTCATCTATGATTAGGGTGATACTTGCTTCCCTTTGTGAGGATTGAAAATACCAAAGGATCTAGACTAGAGCAAGAGATTTTGTTGGTAACATGCAAGAACCCTAGTCTTGATCAAACACCAACAGATGGTTCCATTGTTGATGCTTGTTCTTTAGAGGAAGACATTGGTAGGATAACTAAAATGGTTTATAAGCACGACATTGAGAATTAGTGGGTGAAATTGTTTGAAGATTTTTTATTCTTGTTCTTTAGAGGAAGACATTGGTAGGATAACTAAAATGGTTTATAAGCACTAGATTGATAATTAGTGGGTGAAATTGTTTGAATATTTTTTATTAGAGGAGGTTGAGTTGCATGAATGGGATATGTGGATGTATAGTGAGTATATCCTATACAATAGATCATCAAAGGATTAGTTTATGAATGAGATCACTTTTTCAGAAAATGATGATCAGAGTCTTCTTAAAATTGGCCAAAACCACGAGGGGAAAAGTTCCCATCACATAGGTGCAACTTTAGCTTCTAACATAGTTCCAACCGGATTTAGAACCAAATTTAATGGAAAAATATGGATGTTTTGAGTGTTGTTTATCCCATACTGTAATTTTGCATGTATAGAATATGATGGTGATGATTAACATCCATAAGACCAAAATTGGTCTATCACACCTTGAAAAAGGTAACAAATTACTTATATTTTTTTAGAATTTTATTTATGTGTTTGAAAACCTTTAGGAGAAGCATTCCAAGCATAGATGATTTTAGGGGCTAAATTTTTCTTGTGGGATAATTTTCCATGGTTTTTCCCAAAAACCGATTCTCCCAAATTCTATAGGATAAAAGTATTTTAGCTTAAAAATCGCCAAACATTTATACAAACTATATAAAATCGTTAGAAATTTGAATATTTTTACAAAAATATCGTCAAACATTTTATAGTTGGCATATGAAGGACTATTAAGATTCACCAAGGTTTCTACATTTTAAAATAAATTCCCATCCTTAAAATCATCCCTGATTCCAAGGTCACCATAGTTTTGATGACTTAAGTGATTAGAAAGGTGGGTATTGTAATAGATATTTTGAAATTGCCATCTAATTTGAGTATAGGGAGGGCACTCCAAGAAAAAGTGATTTTCATATTCAACCCTCTTAGTGTCACAAGTTACAATTTATTTCATCCCACGGTGTTTTGGGAATAGTTCAAAACCAACTTTCGTTATGCACCTCATGAGAGTTGGTTTGAATTTTAGCAATCTTATTTTCTTCTTTGAGTTGTTCACAACCTAAATATACTTTTGGTCTTCTAGCTGAGGTTGACCACCCTCTTATAATATCTTAATTTTTTTTGTATCCTTTAATTCTTTATCACACCATATATTCTCCTTAAATTTAAATATAATAATATATACTATAAACAAATTATTTTGATGTACTTTTTATATTACTTTAATGTATATAGTTGTGATTGAAATTCTATGTAAAATATGTTGATTATATTTAATATTTTATACATTATTTATTGTTTATATTAGTAAGTGTAAAAATTTGATGTAAAATATATTTATCATAATTAATATTTATTGATAAAGATGAAAATATTTTATACATTGCTTATATTGTAAGTGTCAAAATTTGTTGTAAAATATGTTTGTCATAGTGAATATTTATTGATAAAGATTAAAATATTTGATTGCATAGTTAAAACCATAATTTGCTTCAATTGGTGAGTGTCAAAATTTGATGTAAAATATGTTAATATTTATTGATAGAAATGAGAGTCTTTGATTCCATAGTTAAAACCATAGTTAAAGATAAAAACTTTTTAAAATTCTAACACTCCCCTCCCCTGTTTTGAAAATCAACTCGCACACAAATTAATCTTTATTATTTTTGGAATTGGTTTTCAAAACTTCACCAACCGTACTTCCACGTCTCTCTCAAATTATTCTTTATTGACACAAATTATTCTTTATTATTTTTGGAATTGGTTTTCAAAACTTCACCAACCGTACTTCCACGTCTCTCTCGTCACATTAATAACTTTGTTATATGATACAAGTTCACATGGGAAATTAATAGATACATCCGCTAATAAGCGAAATAAAGGAAGAGATGATATCATGATCTTATCACTTCCAGCAATGAAATTGGAAACGCTCTCATCACGGATGATGTCACTGTGAAACTTCAAAGTCACGGAATTCTACCCTTCATGATTCATCCTTCTAAATGAAAAGTTCATCCAATACCGAAACCCTAAATGCTTCGGCATTCATAAGAAGAAAGTAACTGTCCGTGAACCCTAAAATTATCCGTATATTCGAATCTCGATAGAGTAATAATTCTACCTCCACAAAAACCATAGGCACCACGGAACTATCAATGTGATTGAAACAGATGTGGAGAGGTAGAGTCTAGACGACACGTTATCTACGCTAGCGATGACACGTTAAGGTAAATGAAACCGAAGAATAAACCTGTGTACAAAAGGCAAAAGCATAATACATAATCCGTTAAGAACCCGTTCTCCACGTTGCCTACTACCCACCTACATAATGCTCTTCCATGGCAGTGTTAGAGATAATGTTCACATTAATGCTGTCACATTAATGCTGTGTGCTAAGTTTAGGGATTGGCTTGAGGTTTTGTAGGAGATTATTAATGCTGTCACATTAATGTTGTGTGCTAAGTTTGGGGATTGGCTTGAGGTTTTGTAGGAGATTGTTGAGATATTCTCTCAACCTAAATCTCCAAGATTAGAATTAGTTGGATCTCACTCCAACTATATATAAGTGTTATATCTTGATGTGTGATAATAATACAATTACAATTTGTATGTGTAATCTTTGTAATGGAAGCTCTCCTTATTTCTAAATTGGTATAAGAACTTGGTTGGGCTTGATCTCTCACGGGATGGCTAGGAGAATGTGAGAGATGTATGTTTTAATCTGTTGTCCATATGTAGAAATAACTTAGCATAGGTGTGTGAAGAGTGCTCTCGTTCTGTCACTGTGTGTACGTGTTTGATGAAAAACCTGCTGGAAATCGCTTCCTGTGTGAGCCATCAGTGGAAAGTTGGCATCGTGGAGAGGATACATCAATTCACCGAAAACAAATTTAAGAGCCCTCGTCTCGTTGTTGATATATCTAGCTGATGAATGACTCTATGTGAACATCGTGTGGACCGTTTCATTGACATTTGTTTGGAAGCAGCAATAAAAATTAAAAAGCGTGCGTTCAATTTTTTATGAGATGGAATTGGAGTAGTCCTAGATTCAAATTCAAATTCAACGAGAGAAATTGGGTCATTGGTGATCGATCTTCATTTCTTTCATCATCAACATCATCGAAATCTGCAACAACGGGTACAAGTGAATTTGCATTTTTCTTCATTTTTTAATTGGAACAAAAATGCAGTTTTTTATATGAGTCCAGGTGCACTCGGAAAATAATTGTCGCAGTGGTACTTCTTCTTATACCTTCCTAAGTCCAATTTGACTCAATGGGACAACAGTAGCAACAATGATGCATAATTTGTGTTGGAGGGACAATAGTAGCAACAATGATGCAGAATGTGTTGGAGGGACGTGAAGATGATCCATGAATTTATTTGTTGATGGTTGATGGATCCCATAGACTTCATATTTATTGTGTGCCCTGATGTGTATTAGTCTTATATTTTTTTTGTTTGTAAATTATAATAGAAGAACCAATTATTGAATAGACTAATATAATTCAAATTGGTGGTTCTCCGCAACCTGAGAACAAATTGCTAATTTAATTATGTCTAAGTTTGTTCTATATTGATGTGACCCGTTGTGCTCCGAGAGAATTAGTTACAGGTTATTTTTGTGAGGTCAAGTTGTGAAACTGACTACTGAAGACATTCAGTATATAGATCATTCCCCTATATAAATGTTGAAATTTTCTCTTCGGGGGAATTCAACAGATGGAAGTGTATCTCCATAGGATGGTTTAGTATCAAGATTGTCCTTCAGGAGGTCAAGAAGTGTCAGTTCTACAAAGAACGTCAAAGATGGTCAGAGGCTTTTGTACTTTAGATGTGTCAAATGGGAAGCTCCAATGTGTGGAGGAGAAAAGAGCGGAAGCCTGAAGATTCGGAGTGGGTGTAAGCGTTGATGAAGACCAATCAAACAAAGACAAATGACAAATTTTGTAATTGTGATTTCAGTATTGTAAGTGTTTTTGAATGTAAGCATTAAAGGGGGGTGTTAGAGATAATGTTCACATTAATGTTGTGTGCTAAGTTTGGGGATTGGCTTGAGGTTTTGTAGGACACTGTTGAGATATTCTCTCAACCTAAATCTCCAAGATTAGAATTAGTTGGATCTCACTCCAACTATATATAGGTGTTATATCTTGATGTGTGATAATAATACAATTAGAGTTTGTATGTGTAATCTGTGTAATGACATCTCTCCTTATAACTAAATAGAAGCTATGCTAATTACAAAACCCTAACGCCACTAAACAAAAGGTTTCTTCCATACTGTTGTGCCTACCGAGTAAAAAAGTAACTTATATTATTAATCGTTAAACCTATTTTAAAATATTAATAAATAATTAAAAATATTAATAACTAATAGTAAATAAATGAGAATATTAATAACTAGCATACCCCCGAAGTGGGGGAAGGAAACATCAAACTAAATACTAGGTATGTATGTTGGAAAATAATGTGTTTTTTTTTCTTAAACTACAGTGTGTTGTATATTGTTATTACTCAGTTTCTTTATTTTCCGGAAGGAAACGTCGAACAAAATACAGGGTATGTATGTTAGAAAAGAACGTGTTTTTTCCCAAAAAATAATCTTGTTTGAATTGGTTCAATGATGAATCTTTTCTCTCTCTTGCGATTAAACATCCAAGGAAACCCTACTTCAACATGCCTACAAGAGCACTCTCCACAAACATATCACACTGAAATCCATTTGTAAGCAATTCTCTATATATAGCTATACTCTACTCCAATCTCGGTTAGCAGTGGCAAACATTTTCAAGATTCCCTTCAATCCCAATTGCATTTGTTTTACACTTATTTCACGTAAACAAAGGGCTCAACAGAGTGGCAAACTCGTGGGAAAAAAAGGTGAAATCTCTTCATCAAAAATCACTTCATCTGAATGGGATTATTCAACCCCTCCAAGTTCTTTAGTGTGATGAACAAGGGCCCAAGGGCCCATCCTTTATAGGGGTTTTGTGATAATGGGAATCCCTATCTTGATATTCTCAAATGTTTAAGAAACATGTAGGAAAGTTATTTATGAAACCAAAATGTAGGGGAAGTCATCATCATTTAAACTAATTAATCCATAGTGAAAACAAAACTCTTAAAGGTGGTAAAATAAAATTACAAAACAAAACTCTTAAAGGTAGTAAAAGAAAATTACAATTTACCAAGTCATAAGATTTTTCCATATCCAATTTGATCAACATAGAAACTCTTATTTAGTTTGGACACCTGGATAGTTTCTTATGCCACTGCCACACTATCCACTATTGAGCTATTTGAGTACCTTGGATAAAACAACCTTGTTCTATGAAATCAAATTAGGAACGACTCGTCGACTTTTAGTTCATTCACTACAACATTTCTTATCAATGTATAACTGTCTTTACACAAGGCAACGTTCTCAGATAGCCAAAGTTGATATGGTTCCTAACTTTTTGGAATTAAATCCAACTTACTATTTACTATTTGGGGTTCTTCGGGCATACACTACTAATTTAAATTTCCCTTTCTGGTTCTATTTTCCATTTAAAAAATATTTGATCTCCTTTAAAGAAATGTTCCTCAAGTTTAGTTACATGTTTATTATTTGGGGTTCTTCGGGCATACACTACTAATCTAAATTTCCCTTTCGAGTTATGTTTTCCATTTAAAAAAGAATTTATCTCCTCTAAATAAATGTTCATAAAGTTCAATAACATGTGTGTACAATCTTATGGAAGGTTATCCCTATTTCTGTAGAAAGAAAATTCTCATCAGAAGCGAAAAGAGGGAAGATAACTAACCTTGTTTCACTGAAGACATAACAACAGTTGATTTAATTATAATAAACATGTTAATTATAATAAACATGGTTTAAATGAGCATCCTCTAAATTGGGCTTTCGAAATAGATAAAGAATGGGGTTGAAACAAATATCAAATGCCAAGGTATTGCTTCAACTGATTCATCTTCTCTGATTCCCCATAAACAATAGGAATCCATAA
>SNQJ01S0029000.1:0-30478 GCA_010110895.2 Picea sitchensis
CTTGAACATCAATGCGAGGGTGCATTGGGTATGAATGTGGCCATGAACATTGGCACATTGATTAAATTCATTTAATATTTGAATTGCACTTGGAAAATTTAGTACGTTGACAACATTCTTACATAATAATAATATTTCATTTTTTTATTTATATACCCTGAATAGATGAAAATGACTTGGACTGTTAGTAAGCATCATATGAAAATATAGTGTGCATGAAAACTAACAATTTGTTGGCTAAGGAAAGTTGACTTGCAGGGAGAAAGAGTTTTGGATATGGCAATGTTGTAATCCCATAAGGAAGACCGATTGTCTGATGAGCTAAACTGTTATGGGGAGGAATGTCCCATGCTTGTGAATCTGGTTTCGTGCGGAACAAATCTATAAATAAATGAAGAAATTGGAAAATCTGTGGGTGACAGATTTGCAATAAAATTATGAAATTTAGAATTGTGATGATGTCTCATGAATTTTGTATGCCTGTGATACAGGTGAGAAGAAAATATCTATCCATAAAGGACAGATGAAGGCTATCCATCTGAAAATCATGAAGGAGGCCACTTCCGAGCCATGGGAACCCCATGGTAAGCCATGATCGCCTGGAATATGTTGTGTTGAGGTAACACAAGCCGTAGGGACACCTTGATAGAGCCAGCCTGAGGGACGCCTCAACTGTAAGGCTCGATAAAGTCTCTGGGATTCTTCCTATGCAAGAAAACCTTGGCAAGGAAAGATGGATTAGCCAAGGAACTGTATAACAGAGAGGGGGATGCCTAAGCCCAGGCCTGGAGGGTGAGTGACTAGAAGGAAGAGGAGAATCTAATAGTTCTTGTAAACTATAGATTGGTATCATGCACACAATGGGTATGTCAAGGAAAAACAGTGAGCCTGGATAACAAGACAGCCATGTGTATACAAATCCACAAATTGCATAGATAAGTATTATGCTAGATTATGAAATTTTCCTAGAAATTTTATGCAACCGTAAAATGTTTTCGCATGAGATTATGATTAATGTACTTGTTGTCCAAGGATTATTGAAGGCAAGTGACAGAGATTAAGAGTCTAAAAAAGGACATGACAAAGGAAGAAGTTCAAGACTTCTGAAGTTCCTGAATGAGAAAGGCATGACATGTTTTACTGAGAAAGAACACCGAGGATAGTGTTCCTTTTAAGGGGGAGGGGATTGTAACACCCATGTTTCCCCCAACTTGTAATTAATCATTAATTAGGATTACCATGCTGTGGCATGGGAACACTGTAAATTTATTATTGTTTAATTACCAATAATTGATTATGGGGGTGAAGCCTTGAAAGTACTAGCCATGATATCACTAGAGGAAAGAATGTGAAAATGATAAGAGAACAGTTAATAAGAAAAGAACCGGTGGTTGAACCCTCAACCACCCCCATGAATGGAAGCATGGTCTAGCCACAGAAGGTCAGCCCGAGGTACCACAGGGTCTGGCAGACCCAGACTGACCCAATTTTCCTTTTAACAGGAGGGAACGGGATAGGAGGGATGTGCGTGAAAGGCATGCAAGAGAATATGAAGAGAAGAGTGGAGAATGCAAAAAACATTCCAGCAGGAGAGAACAAGCCGAAGGCCACGAGCTTAATGCAGAGAAAACATCTCATAAACCTCATCGAGGTCGTGATAGAGAGAGAGATATCTGAGAGTATGTAGAGAACGTGACCCAAGGATAAGGCCACAAACTTGATGTCGAGGAAGCATCTGATAAACCTCAGAGAAGATGTGAAATAGAAAGGATCGATGAGAATTAGCATAAATTCCTTGGTGATATCATGGCTTGGAACAGGGGTGGCTAGAGTGCTAAGAATGAATGCCTTTGAGCCTATGTTTGGGTGGAAGGACGAACACCCACAGTCAGTTAGTTGGCTACAACCTATAATAGATAAGTATTCTCATATCCTATGTATTTAAGCAGTAACTGTGAATCAAAGTTGGATATTCTATGAATGTTGCAGGAATGAGTATGTTTTCTCCATGGTTATGTTGCATCCCTTTAATTCTTCCTAATTGTGTATTTAAGAAAATAAGGAATTTTTTGGCTTGTACATGTAAATGCTGAAGCCCTGTGGTGGATCAAGTTAAAATAAATGAGTTGTCAATTTGTTGACCTTGGGCATAGCCTCACATGTGCATGTCGATACTCCCAGTCATTCTTAAGGAAGGAGTTTGTTAAGCTCGGGAGAGGTAGTGCATGTATGCATAGAGTCCCTGCGAGGTGGGAAGAGACCAAGAACCCCCTTAAGTTCTAGATTTGATAAATGAGCACAAGGGGTCCGCCGAATATTTCTCTAAGTGTTAAGTTTAGGAGAAATAGAGAAAAATACCTAAGTAATTAAGGAGCTGAAAAATCTCAGGAAGGATAGCGAGATTCAAGCCCCAAAAGGAGAGATCCTTTCGTTTGGAAGACGAAATAATGAGATTAGTTCGGGAGGAGTCGAAGTTCTTCATGATCGTCGAATCTAGAGAAGGAACGCACGTGTTAACCCTTAGAACCCTTTGAACTTCATGGGTCCGGTGAATTGAGCATATTCGTTTCACCGGAGGTGAATCCCCCGAAGTCCCGAAGCTAATCTGGGTCGTAGATATGAGGATGCTCAGGAACTATCCCGACCATCAAATCTACGATATAGTCAGCTTGGCATTGACCACTTCGGGAGGACAGAGGTTTGGTAACACCAAAACCCCCAAAGTCCCAAAGTTAATGTGGACCGTGGATTTAAGGATCCTTCGGGATCCCTCATGACTGTTTGATCGTGGGGACACGTGTATTACGTCGAGATCATGTGGGGGCCCATGTGTCGAGTGACGATGTTGCGAGGTGTCCCTCTCGGAGTGGCACACACTAGGACCCAAGGGACTCTTGAACGGAAGTTACGAGACATAGATCTCTGGGGTCATGTAGATACCCTCAGACCGTCAAATTGAGGCTATGGTCAGCCCGACGTTGACTGAATCCAGGAGAAAAGAGGGGTTTGAATCACAAAATTGTCGAAGAGCCAGGGGCCGAAACAAATTTGAGCCATCCAAGCCAAAGGGATAAGTGTCATCAGATCCTTCACTCTAAAGAGAAGTCACTCCAGAAGAAAAGAAGTGTGAAGGCATGAGGATTTCTGAAGGCCGAAGTCCTAAAGTCATCCCAGTCGTTCATTGGAAAGGGATGCATGGTAGAAGATATGACATTTTAGAGAAAAGTTACTCTGGGAGAAAAGAGAGTGTGTTGAACAAGAACTCCCAAAAGTCGGAGAGTCGGAGTTCGTCTGAACTGTCCATTGGAATAAAAAACATGGTGCTTGATCTGTAACTCTAGGTACGGAGCACTTTGGAGAAAAGAGAGGAGCGTTGACTGCAAGTTTCCCAAAGCGGGGAAAAGGACAGATATCGACCATCGATCGGGGAAAACATGTGGCATTCGATCTGTAACTCTGGGTACAAAACACTTCGGAGGAAAAAGGCTTTGGAGTGTTCGAAACTCTCGAACGTCGAAGTCCCGAAGTAGATGACAGTCATCGATCACGAGGGACATGTGGTGCTCGTTCTGTAAATTTGGGTGTGGAGTAATTCAGAGGAAAAAGGGTTTGGAGTGTTAAAAACTCTCGAACGTTGAATTCTCGAAGTAGATCATATTCGTTGATCACGAGGGACGTGTGGCGCTCAATCTGTAACTCTGGGTATAGAGTACTTTGAGGAGAAAAGGCATTGGAGTGTTCGAAACTCCCGAACGCTGAAGTCCCGAAGTGAATCAGGGCTGTCAAAATCTCTAAGGAAACGTGGCATTGGATTGTGAACTTCAGATATTTTCCACTCCAGAGGATTTGCGCGACGATTTTTTTGGCGCCTATTGTCTTGGCGTTTGGTCATATGCGAGTATAAATGGATGGAAGAACCCGAAGAACTTGAGAGAGGATATTTGCCCGCTCTGAGCTTGGTTTGGAGCATGGAGACCATGGATGGAAAGCTCTGGAAGAGAAGAATGGAATAGAGATCCCAAATGGAGGTTTTGATTCTCTTAAGAAGAGAAAAATTTTGACAGCCCCACTATGGGTGTGTTACATTTGGTGTATCAACTTCTCGGGGGCGTAACTTTGGCATACGATCTTCGTTTGGGGAGCACAATAGCTCGTTGGAAAGGTATCATCGAGGAGATTCATTTTGGGGGATCAATAAGAGACTTTAACTATATTTTAAAATCTCAATCCCAAAAAAACTTCCCTTAGGACCTCAAAATGTCCTCAGAAATTAAAAACTGCTAAAAATAGTAAATTGCCAAAATTGCCAGAAAACTGTTTTGAGCCAGTTGGAAAAGGTGCGTGGCCACCGATATCCACTTGGATCACTTCGTGAGACTTTGAAGGATGCAGTGAGGCATGAAACTCCCCGTGATACCTTCAAGAATAAGAAAACGACCTCAGGGATTCTCGAGTTATATGGCATTGATGAGCCACATCATTGATTTAGAAACTTTCCAGTTATGAGGAGGAGTAGGTGGCTCCATTAGTGGTGAAGTAGGTGGATCCACCAAGTACCAACTCAGAAGGAGGAGCAACCTCCCAGGATAGTTCATAGGAGATCAAACTTTAGAGGAGGGAAACAAATGGAAAGGGAGCAGATGGCTCCAGAGATTGTACAGAGTCACAGAGAGTCAAGCTCCAGAGGGAGCACGCAGACTCAGAGTGAGCCTAATCTCAGAAAAAATTAGTTGGCTCAGAGGGAGAGTCGATTATTCATAGGGAGTTCCCCCTCAGATCCAAGTGGGAGAGAGACATCTTCTAGGACTAACATAAAGGTGTCATGAGTTGAGGAGGCTTCTAGGAGATGTGAGACCTCCTGGGAGGATGCCTTTGTTTTAGTAGACTTTGCTACAGTGACAGAGGAGGCAACCATTCAACAGGACCGGGGTATGGATTTTTCCTCAGTCACAGAGGAAACAACTAGTGTGGTAGACTAAACATCAGGGTTTTCTTTATTGATAGAGGGAGTTGGAATCAAAGTTCAAGGTGGAGGATCTTGGCTGGATGTACTATTTCTTGGTATTGGAGGTGTGACAGAGATTAGATGAGATCTTCCTCAGTCAGGGGATACTGATGAGGTTCGATATGATGGAATGCAAGTCCATGGCTACACCTATGGAGAAACATCTGAAGAAGTTAAGTAATTCTACTTCAGATTCATATTTGGTGGATACCACGATGTATAGGAAGTGGATTGGATCCTTGATGTACTTGGTTAATACCGAGCCAGATATTTTCTTTGCATTGAGCACTCTGAGCCAATATTTGGTGGAGTCTAAGGCAGTTCCATTAGGTTGCAATGAAGCATGTGTTGAGGTACCTGCATGGAACAGTTGGATATGGCCTTAGATATGTCTCAGGTGGTGAAATGAGGCTGCAGAAGTATAAAAATTCTGATTGGGCGAAGAGTGCAATAGATAGAATGAGCACCTTGGGGTGCTGCTTCAACTTGGGATCAACTACGATTTCAGGAAAATAGGTTTTTGTAGCATTCAATACAATAGAGACAGAGTATATCATAGCCAATGTCACAAGTCATGAAGTAGGAGATTCTTGGAGGACTTCATATGAGACATGATGCAGAGGGGAGTAGTGAAGCTTCAGTACATATCCACAGATGAGAAGATAGAGGACATTCTCACCAAGCCTCTGTCCAGAGCGAGGTTTGTTTACTTCAGGGACAAGCTTGGTGTGATGCATAATGTCTCCCTCCCTAAGAGGGAGTGTTGATGATTTGCAACATAGAACATATATTCACAGAGGTGTACATGTGGCCCAGACGTAGTCTTCGAAGGACAAAAGACTCGAGGTGATGTTGCTTCTCCAGGAGGAAGCATCAAGCGTCATTCTTCGAGGATTGGTGGTTTAACCAGTGGAAAATGATTGATTCACTTCCAGGGTTTTACCTATAAGTGACACTCCCTCACAAGGGTTTACTTGTGGAGGTGAGTGGCTGAGGCGTAGTCTTCAAGATAGAAGACTTGAGGTGCTAGTATTCCTCCAATGTGTGGTTGCATCGGGTGTCATTCTCTTGGGATTGGTGGTTTAACCAATGAAGAATGAAAGATTCACTTACAACGGTTTACCTGTAAGTGACACTCACTTACAAGGGTGTACTTGTGGTGGTGAGTGGCCTAGGTAAGCATCGTGAAGGCCTTCTCCTAGATTGCACTGTAGACCAATAGAGATAGGATACATTTATCACAAGGGTGTACTTGTGGTAAATGTGCCCAGACATAGTCCTTACTTACAAGGGTTTACCCGTGGACTCGAGGTCCTTGAGGTCCTTGAGGTGCTTCCACTTGTTAGATAGCACCAGACGTCACTCTCCCGAGATTGGTGGTTTAACCAATGGAAAATGGAAGATTCACTCATAGGGGTTTACCTATGGCGACATTCACTCACAAGGGTGTACTTGTGAAAGTGAATGGTCCAAGTGTGGTTTTCATTGAGACCCGAGGTGCTAAACATAGTTGTATGAAGATGGATCATCAACATGGCTCATGAGGAAAACCTTTCAATGATAGAAGAAATCCAAGTATGGAGAATGCCTCCCTTGTTGAGAGGGAGTGTTGAATTTTTGCAACTTTGGGCAGTCATTCTCCATAAGGAAGCACAAGAAGACCCATATGACCATTAAAGAAGCCCCAAGAAGAAATTGAAGACCCAAGAAGAGAAGTCAACCCCACCAATAAAAGACAGAAAATAATAAAGTAAAATTGAAGACCCAGAATGAGAATTCGGCCCCACAGGAAAAATACATGCGCTTGGATTAGTATAAATACAGGCTTGATCATTTCATTTGGACAGACAAACAAGTTTCCTTTTGTAGTGCGCACTGGCCAGTTGTTAGCTGCAATTGTGGTATTTCACTATTTTCTGGAGTTCTGGTTATCTTGGTGAGTGCACCACACTTGGGGAAGGCACTAGACTTGGAGAAGTTGTCTCTTGGTTGTATCTTGGCTATTCTAGTGAGAGGCTAACTCTTGGAGATGCTAGACTTGGGGAGGACTTTCTCTGCATGACATTTTGATTTGGTGATGGTGATGTACTAGTAATATCTTGGACTAAATTCTTTTATAAGAAAGGTTGTTGGGTTTTCTCCCAAGATTGGGTTTCCCAGGATAAATAATTGTGTTCTTGTGTCTACTGTGCATGGTTAATATTTCTAGATCTTGTTATTTCTGCTACATTGTTATAGTTGAGATTTTTCAGTGTGTAGTTATTCTATGATAATTGTGGTATGAAAGTGAATCTTGTTTTGAAATCATAAAGCAATAACTATCAAAATCTGAGAATAAAAAAAATCAATAATAACATGGAGAAGAATCAATGGCTCAAACTTCATCATGGGACACCTCCTTTTTAATTGTAGTCCAAAACAAAACATTGCAAAAGGTAAGAGAAATCAAATGAGAGAGATCAGATAACTCAAGAAATTTTAGTGGCTTCCCTAATCCTTCCACCCTGCAAAACTTCAACTTCACAAAAGATTTTCGTTTGTTTGATGGGAACCACACAAATGGTTAGATCTCCATTGACAACTAGACCACTCTCCACAACCAAACCTTTATCACCGGCCTACCCTCCTCCCTGCCCTCGAATGTTTTAAGACCAAATTGTAATTGGAAAGAGGGTGACTAACTTTCCTCTCCCCTACTATTGAATGATTATTTCCTCCCCTTTTATTTTAACTCTCTTTTTGCTCTCGTTCGTCTTTTTCCTGAGAACCTTGTCTTCTCTCTATATCGTGTTCATTCTTTCTTTTCCCCGGTGATATGTCTCTATGTACTTTTTGTGCTAAAAAAAAATTAGCTCATTTTGTATTTCTCATCACCACGTGTCATTTTTATTAATTGGAAAAAATAAATGAGTCCGAGTACGTTACGAGTGCCTATCACATACATTTTAAGATCCCACTTTGCCGACCTAATTTTGCCACGTATCCATCAACATACAATAATTTTCAAGGTATACTCCTTCCCACACCATGTTAAGACCCCACTATGTCCCCGGTTTTGCCACGTGTCCATCTTGCTTAGCCATACAAAGAAATCCCAAGGAAAAGGAGTGATATCAGAATTGATAAAAGGAGCAAGGTTTGAGTGGAGAAGAGGAAGAATATCATTAATGAGTGAGTGGATTTCCTTCCTTTTAAATAATTTGATGTGTGCATTTGACCTATTTTAATTCTTTCTTTTCAGCACATGG
The DNA here is from genome assembly GCA_010110895.2 of Picea sitchensis. NCBI lineage: Eukaryota > Viridiplantae > Streptophyta > Pinopsida > Pinales > Pinaceae > Picea > Picea sitchensis. The sequence continues at coordinate 8,254 of SNQJ01S0029000.1, forward strand.
ATAGCATCATGCCGTGTTCCTTCTTTGGAAACCCCCTTAGCCATCATGGGATTTTCTTTGTTTGAAACCTTGAAGAGGTGGAGCATATGGTAGATTTGAGACACTTCCCTATCTTCAACCTTTTTTCAACATACTATTTAGTTACAACGGATTGAAATGATAATGAATGACTTAATATATTATTAAACTTATCATATTAATATATTATTAAACTTATCATATTAGTTTATAGAAAAATAATATATTATTAAACTTATCATATTAGTTTATAGAAAAAAACTTCGTGTTTCTTAGGGTTTTTTTGTTATTATTTTTAATTCTAATTTTTTTTTTGAAAAGTTTCTTTTATTTGAAGGATGATATTCAAAGTAAACCTTAAATTATTCAAGACATAAGAGTTCAACATATTACTTTCGATAATTGTACTTAAATAAAAAAAATTAACACTCCTCACAACAATCCAAATCATAACCCAATTGACAAAAGTACATGTTTATATTTTTATGCTATAACAAATGTTAGTAAGGGACATGGAAAAAAAAACAGCAAGTGAGTTAATAAACTATGTTGTTCGTTGGGCAATTAAAGTCTTTTGACTTTCTCAATGATTACTTGGATAACTTGTTCTGGATAAGTCGAATCTCAATGCTTTTGTCATAACGATGTTTTTATGCATACACAAGTTTTGAAACAATTATTTTACTTCTTTGATAATATTAACATTTAATTTAATATATATTTAAATCATATTATGATAAAATTAATGTAGTGAAAGACATTTTGAAATATATATATTTTTTTTAATATTTAAAGGTATAGCAAATTTAATGTTATTGGTTCTTAAGTTATTTTTGTTTTTTTGACTTTGTATTTTTTAATTTCATATTATAGATTTTTATAAAGTTTTCTAATATTTTCCAAAAATAATTTTATTAAATTAATTTATTTTAAAAACTAAAACTAAATTTTTAAATTTTATTTATTCTATTGATAAAAAAATTTAAATTTTATTTATCTTCTATTGATAAAAAAATATAACGAAATATAAATCTATAAATATAACTCTATTTTTAAAATAAAAAAATTAAAAATTAAAAAAACTACCAAAAAAATTACACATTATGTTGACTCTCATTATTAAATTTTTTTATTATCACTGTGATGTTTTGATAGTGATGTAATTAATTTTATATGTTTTTATTTTAATGTTTTATAAAGACACATACTTATTAATATTTTATGTTCTTATAACTTCTTATTTACTTTTTTCAATTTTTATATTTGAGAAACTTAACCACTTTATCACATATTCACTTATTTAAATTATATGTTATTTATTATTATAAAATTTATTTATTTTAATTATCTTATTTACTTTTTAATTTTTATATTTGAGAGACTTAACCACTTTATTTCATATTCACTTATTTAAATTATATGTTATTTATTATTATAACAATTTATTTTTTTTATTATAACAATTTAATGTTATGTTAAAAAAAATATTTATTAATATTTTATGTTTTTATTTAATTTTTAATTTTTATATTTGAGAAACCTAACCACTTATGACATATTCACTTATTTAAATTATATCTTATTTATTATTATTATTATAAAATTTATCATGTTTATTTTCTACTTTATGACATATTTACTTATTTAAATTATATGTTATTTATTATTATAAAATTTACCATGTTTATTTTTTATTAAAGAATGTTATAGATTTTTGGTAACGCATCTAACATATTCAGATATTTAAATTATAAGTTATTTATAATTATAAAGTTTACAAATGATTATTTTTTAATAAACTTAATAAGAATGCCATAGATTTTTGGTAAAACATTTTCATGTTTTATAAATGTAGAAGTGTAAATAATTAAAAATTAGATGTTTAAATAAAAATAATGTATATTAAAGAAATAAAGTCATTTTATAATGATTGGAATGTGTGAAAAATTGGATAAATGAAATTATAAAATGAAGAAAATAAATTTGTTTTTATAAAAAAATTGAAATTTTATATATTTAACAAAATTTTGAAAATATTAAAAAAATCAAATAATTAAAAATCAAATTCATTTGACTTTTAAGTAAATATTATAATTAGAGTTTATTTATAACTTTTTCGAATCTTTATTTACACATGTTTGAGAGCATAAATGTGGCCTCTTTGATTTTATTGAGAGGTAGAGGTAGGTGCCAGGGGTGGCAAGTGTGGGGGAGTGCTTTATGATTCCGGAAGAACACATATTATCCTTTGTGTGGGGTTTGGGGCTTGCTTATAATAACCAAGTAGAGGCCATGACACTCTATATGGATCTAAAGCTTATAAAAGAGGAGCAACACGAGGATGTTATCATAATAGAGGACTCAAAATTGATCATAAACATGCTTCGATATCCAAGAAAATGTGACCAACTAAGTTTACAAAGGAGTTATCAAAGAATCATGCAAGAGGAGGTTAGTTTTTGCTCGCTTCAGTTTTTTCATGTTTTCAAACTTCAAAACTCTGGCCAAATCATCCCGATCCCTCAAGCATGAGAAACTTTAAGTTAATGATGTTGTATATATCAATATTATTCCTTAATAAGGTAGAAATATCTTTAAAAAATAAGGAAACTATATGAATCCATGGTTTCAACCCAAAGCAAGGTTAAATATTAAAAAAATGGGGGCAATATTAATAACAAGAAACATGGTTAAAGGCGGTTCTCGAACACTCTTCTTATCAGCCATGAAGCACACATCATTTCTCATTAGCATGATTGAACATCGCCATCCCCTCTCGCCAACACATATCACCTTATACATGCACATCCTCTCCCTCGCATGCATTGATATCCTACTTAAGGTGATGATGGCGTGACGATGTGGGATTTACAACCCTCCCCTCCCACATCAACTCACACGTAGAGTTAGTACGTGGATGATTTGATTGATTCATGAACCACCTCGCTTCAACATGGGATTTAACCATTGCATTCTCGATGGGAGGTGTGAATCATATCTGAGTAATTGTGCTTGAAACTCTCTTCACAGGTTGGAGGAACTTGTGATCATCTCCGTGAACAGGATGTACGAGAGCGTAGCTTGGAGTTGTAGTCTAGACCTTTTCCATTGCTCTGATTGTATCCTACGGTATTTGTAACAACCCTAATTAAATTAATTATGTAATTATTATGAATAATAAATATTGACTTAATTAATTATTAAAATATATTAATGATTTTTTATTATTAAAAGGTGGGTGAAGTAATTAATGGGGGATAAGGTTGTTGGGAATTAATGGGGGGATAAGGTGGCTGAGAATTAATGAAGGGGAATTGAGAGAGGAGGATAAGGAAGAAGGGGGGGATTATTTTTCGGTTTGAGGATTATTTTTCTGTTTGGGGATTTCTAAATTGCAAAAGAGGGAGAGGAGGAGGAAATTGGAGGAGTGGTTTTGGGGAGCTCTCATAGGGCACTGGTGTTGCTGGGAATTTTGGGCTCAGGAGCCAGGAAACCGCAAGGATTCCTGGAGCTAGGGAGCTGGAGAGGTTGTTTCTAGTTGGCGGGGAGGCTAATATTCAGTTTGGGCAAGAACAAGGGCAAGACCAAGAATAAGATCAGAGAAAAAATGGACTAGATAAACCAACCTGCAGGTGGAGGTATGTATTATTCTGCTGTTGTTATCATTATTCTGTTGCTACTGTTTATTCCTGGTTTATTCCAAGTATAAGAAAGTCATTAAAAGAAATTTCAAAACTGAAATTTAGAAATCCTTTATTTAGTTTTGAGTCCTAAAAATAATCAGGCACTATCTAAAAACCCTAATTAACTATTCAATTATCATGAATGATAAATATTAACTTAATTAATTAGGGTTGTTACAAGATTCGCAGGTCAGAGTGGGAGAACAAAGAAGAGAATTGGATGTACAAAAGGCCTGGATAGATCATCTTGAGGCAAAGCTAGAAGACTAGGCCCATAAACATGATCAAGAGACCTTCATCATACTCAAGGGCGTGAATAGAAAGAAAAGAGAATTTTGATCCCTTCGTTAGGAAAATCAAAAAATCAGACATCAATGGTGGAAAAATAATGCAAATGCATCATCACCAACCTCCTCTCATGGATCAAAAGTTTAGGAAGTAGACCAACAAAATTAGGTTAGAGTAGAACAACCAATGGAGACAAACTAGGATTGAATAGTAGATACTACTCTAAATTAAAATAAATAAGTTTTTATGATATTTAAGGTCATCTTTTTGTTGCACTCTTATGTTAAATTTACACCTAGAAAAGAGACAATTGTTATATGTTAAAGTAGAAATTTTTGTATGGCTAGAAAATGAAATCTTTGTTTTTAAACAGTTGAATTTTATTATTGAACTCTTTGTACCTCTTTGTTGATTCAACCTCTGCTACAACACTCTTTTTTAATATAAATTAGTCGCTCTTTGTACCTCTTTGTTGATTCAACCTCTGCCACAACTCTTTTTTAATATAAATTAGTCACTCTTTGTACCTCTTTGTTGATTCAACCTCTACTACAACACTCTTTTTTAATACAAATTAGTCGCTCTTGTTGAAACAAAAGATGGTAGGTGCCAAATGTGTATAATACATTTTTATGCGTTCAACAATATGCTAACTTTTAGCTTTGATAAAGTTCAAATTCCATCAACTAACTACCTCTTTGTTGATTCAACCTCTACTACAACACTCTTTTTTAATACAAATTAGTCGCTCTTGTTGAAACAAAAGATGGTAGGTGCCAAATGTGTATAATACATTTTTATGCGTTCAACAATATGCTAACTTTTAGCTTTGATAAAGTTCAAATTCCATCAACTAACTAATAATAGCATCCTAGTAAATATTTTTTAGTCATTGTTTTTTAATTGAGAATATATGAATCATTTTGATGTGATTTTTAAACTTAAAATTAGTTTGAGCAATGCTGATCGATTTTGTTAAACATAATTTTACGAGTTTTATAATATATTCATTTTTAGTTTTGAAAAATATCAAATTTGATTGGTTAATTAATAAAATATTTTCATTTTTTATTTAATCTCATTTCTAAGTGACATAATAAATTGTATTTTTTTTATTATGTAATTTTTAACAAGTAATTTAATTAGGTGGTAGGTATGGGAGGGGTTATTTATAACTCTAAATGGACAATAGTTTATTCTTATGCTTAGAGTTTCGACGTTACTTTCAATAATATGGCTAAAGCTTATGCACTGTTGCAAGAGTTAAATCTTGCCAACACTCTCAATTCATCAAACCTCATGGTGGTTGGGGATTCCAAATTTATAGTCAAATATTTGATTTTCAATCTACTCCCTCGAGATTTTAGGTTGCCATCAATTCTTGAAAGAATCTAACATGTAAAAGTTTCATTTGCAAAATTACATGGTTATCACACATTGTGTGAGAACAACTTCGTGATGGATTACCAAGCAAACTTAGCCACTAGGGAAACAATTGGGGGTTTTAATTATCAATGGTAAACATTATGAACAACTGATCCTATGAATATGAATATGAAAGGTTAAAAAATCTTCACATCAATTAGACACATGGAGAATCGCATGGAATTAAACTCCCTTGATGCAAGGATTAAAACGATGATACATCACCACCTCAATCACATAATTTACTCTCATAAAATGCAACCTGATGAATACACTGCTCTAAATTCATGTAAGAGTACTAGCGAAATGATTTGGAAGGACGTTCATGGGATTTAGTACAAATGGATTAAACTTGGTTGGAGTGACATTTGCCCAAGATACTTCAATGCATAGGTATTTCTATACGTATAATTGATTGTTGTAGTTCCTCTATTTGAATTCTAGAAGAACTCCCCTAGTACTCTAGGCTTAATGTTCAACCGCCCCTCCCTAGAGCTTGAGAACATCGATACAATTGTTCTAAAGGTTATTTTTATGTTTCAAGTGATAACTTGTTGGTCTCTTGTTTTTTCTGTTGGGGATTTTGTGACTAGTTCCAAATTGGGTTACTATGGATGCCATCAAGTCAACTCTAGAGATAATTTGGTTGCATTTACTTTGTTGAGACCCTAGTCAATCTCCTCGGTGTTTAAAATTCCCTTATTCATTTGACATAATCAAAGCTATCCCATTCAATAATACGGATTATAAAGAACACAGGAAAATCATGCAAGCCTTGCAAAGGCCCTGGAAAGGCATGATGACTCTATCAGGGCTCAGGAAAACTCTTTACAATGTCTCTCTAATCAATTTTTGGATCAAAAATCACAACTCCAATCTCAAATTGGATGTCATCATGGGCATACTCCTTTAGTAGAAGAAACACATATCCTCTCTGGAACACAAAATTCATGATTTGCATGGTCTCCTAATTTGACTATCAACTAAATTTTTTAGTGAAACCCATGCAATGACCCTCTTGGTCTTAAAATCCTCTTCTCAACTAGAATTTGAAATAGAGGTGCATAGTCATGAGGCTCAATTGGACAAACATGTAATAATGAGGGAAACAAATGAAGACACGGAAGCAATAGCATATGGAAAGATAACATCAATTAACCATTTCTTCTTATGATTTAGGAATAATTATGTATTTTAAACTCTCTAGGCTATGATGTCACTTTTTTTTAATATATACTGTTAGAAAATTCAGAATAATGTTATTTTAAAAGCTACCCATAGCTGGTGGTCTTACATACGATTAGAAAAAAAAATTAAAAAGAAAAATCCAAGCTCGAAGCCATTTTTGATGCAAACTTGCTATGAGTTGAGGATGCAGCCTTTTATTAATATAAATTCCCCAATTTTGGTTAAAAAATAATTTAAAATTAATTAATTGTTGTTAGGTAGCTTTGACAAAGTATTATAAAATATCAATTTCGATCATTTTTTCATCTCTTATTTGGTCTCATTTGTCACTTCAATTCATTTCTTACCATGTAATTCTTAATGAGTAATTCAATTGTTGCTAAGTAGTTTTGGCAAAGTGCTAGAAAACATCAAATTTGATCATGTTTTCACTTCTTGTTTGGTCTCATTTCTAAGTGACATGTTGACTTTCCCAACTTCCAATGTATTAAGATTTTGTGTTTAGAATGGAAAACATCAAATTTCATTTTCTAATTAATAAGTTATTTTCACCTTTTACTTGGCACCTCATTTCTAAGTGATATAATAACTTGCCCAACTCCCAACGTGTTAATATTTTGACTAAGTTTGTTCCTATCTTTCCTATGTTTTAACTTTAGGATAGCTTAGTCAAACACTAAAATTGATGTACATACCCTACGCCTAATTCAAACCCATTGTTACAAGGAAAATCTCTCTATGGATAGGGGTAAAGCACAATAGACGAAAATGACTGCAGAAAAAAACTCTATTCTCAAGTATGCCATATAAACAAATATGCTAGCAAGACAAGATAAAAGGCCTACCTCATCTAGACGTTTGATGAAGTCCATTGTTGAGTACTTGACCCAAAGCAATATACCTGCAACTAGTCCTCAACAACCAAGCAATGCAAGCATATGGTGATAATATATGATGTTAGCACATTCAATAGCATAATCCATCAACATTCATAACAAATACGCCCATGGAATAATAATTCAAATATTTGCAAGATGTTAGTTGGACTAGAAAAGAGTATTTATATTAAGATATAATCAGCAGAAGTGAATGAGTTACAGACTTCCGTGTCGGCATGGTTTGGAACCGAGAAACTAAGTTCCTTCCAATTGGGCCTCCACCACTTCAATCCTCCACCAAAGGAAAGCTCATGTAAGAGAGACAATGAAGTTATTAATCAGTAAGGGAAGAGATTGGGGGCTGAACAATGTGTTCAGACTTAAAGGATAAAGGGATGCAAACTCAATGTGAAGTGAATAATTCCTCCAGAGTAACTTTGCTCTCAGAGTTGAATTATTTCTCCTCTTTTCCATAACTCGGATTTGGCCCATTTATAGCCTTCAAGTGGAACTGAAGGGTTGAGTCAAAACGTTTCCAGTATATGGAAGGCTAAGGATCATTGATCTCATGACGTGACATGGAAACCTGACACCTTTTTTCAATTTTGGGCACATTTTCTGATGTACGCAGGTTGTAGTGGTGCAACCTGCATATACGTGTGTTGTATAGTAGGCAAGGTGCGTATATGTGGAAAATATATATTTTTATCTCCGGAATTTGTAAAAAGGGACTTCAAATCTGCACAGGGAAATGGAAAAAGGCCTTATGTGCAAGATTGCATGGGGTATGGAAAATATTTCTATAACAAATGCCCCCTAATGTGTGAGGTCATAGGAGTATCTACGATGGCCAAAACACATTATAAAAACCAAAAAGTGGAGTAATGGGGACCAAAATGGAAGAACTAGTTGCTCATTACAATTTATATTGACTTTGCATACATGGCTTCCAATTTGAATTACACTGCAGATCCATGTGAAAATATACCAAACAATTGTCCATGGCCATGAATAGGAAAATGCAAATGTGGTTACATGCCAAAGGTTGTCATAGTCATGAACAAGGCCCAGTTAAATCAGTCTCAAAATCAATCTGAAGATATTTGTATACAATGGAGTACAATCTAATCTCCATGATCACTGAAGTCACACAGGTACTGGTATAATGAAAAGGTAGCAACAACTCAGGAAAGTTGTGGCTATGAATTGATGTCTTCAAGTCTTCTATACAATCTGCCAAAGGTGCAAGCCTACATCATGTGAATAAATGAGTTGAGGTCGAACACAATGAGACTTCATTTGATTACTGGTCATTGAGGTATACCATTAAAAAACATGAGACAACCTACCGATGATGAAAGTAGGTATCAAGGCACCGAGTACATTCTTACAAGTGTGAATAAGGGAATCGAGGTCAAACACTTGAATAATCTATCGATCAAGAGACATTGATGTATTCCCGACTGTCGATGGCAAGAGAACCTGCCACTAATGACTGCAAGACTCTAGGTACTCATAGGACTCTAGGTCTCGTTTCCAGAATAGATGAGTTGAAGTCGATGGAAGGAGACCCGCTGAAAGGAGAGAATTAAGGCATCTCTCATCATTCAGAACGAGGTACAAAGCATGAGCTTGATGATTTGGAGGAAATCATACAAAGAACATGTTCTTGAACCAACGACCTTTTGTGTCTTTCATGTGTGCCAAGTGCAAGAAATACATGAAAAAAACCCTCTGAATAGAAGATGATGAGGAAAACTACTAACAAAGGCGAGGAAACCACCAATGAGGATAATGGAATCCAAGACATTGCACGAATACCAATGTGTGAATAGATGTCTTTCCGTCGAACATAAGGGAAACCACCCAGTCAACGACCAATGATAAAATGTCGACTGTTGGATTTAAGGTTACCTACCAATGAAGAAAGTAGGACCAGGGTGTGTAATAGCACTACAACTTCATGTGATTCTGAGACAAACTGAGGGTATGGACGACATGTAAAGTCAAGAGTTCTGAGGAGTGGCCAACACAGGTTAATAGACATCCTTTGAACAAGAGCATGAGACATATGGAAGACTCTGGCAGCATAGACTCAATGACGAAACCATGATATGTAGGAGGCATCAATCAAACTCTCCATAGGGACTGGAAGAGTAACTAGTTAGGGGAGTAAACTCCTGGTAACAAGCTCAGCTTCCTAAGGCCATACTAAACCCAAAATTATGATGAAAATTGGACTCAACAACTTTGTGCTCTGTTCAAAGACGATACAACTGCTGCTAATATAAGATAATACTCCCTTCCTGCCCATATTTTTTTTTATTTTTTCATAGTCAAATGAATACTGTGATACAGAGGAGGAAACGAGTGTCGCAAGTAAGCAAAACTAGTTCCAACAATGGAACATACCTATTCTTAATGCAAGGGGGTGCATGTAGGAGATGGACACTCGAGGGAATGTTCCCTCCTGGGTATAGGGTGTCAAGTTGCAAATGATATAAATGAGGCTCTGCTTGGTTGAGGATGCAAAACTGCTGAGGCAAACGGTTTATAACTCAAAGCGAGAACCGACCATATGCTCAATAGTGCAACCAAAGGAATATGCTCAATACCGGTTTATACGCTCAATACGCATAATCTTAGTGTACTTGGTGTGAAAAAGGGACAAACTTGTACCAAATAGACATCCTTTAAAATCCAACTTACGAGTGTGAAAGAGACAAGTTCACTAGACAATCTTTTTTCTTTTTGAAAATGATTCGGAAAAGAGCTTAAATCAAACTCGCTTGGGAGTCCTCTAGGTATAGGTTAACATTTTTATGAGTGAGAAATGAGGCTCAACATAAATTCATGTATTACCTATAAGGGACTCCTGGTCCTACAGAAAAAATCTCTGCATGGGCATGAAATTGAGTAGAGGATCTAACTAGGGTACCCATGTTTAGTAAGTCTCTACCATTTGATAACGACACGTCTTGTAGCAGATGGAGGGTTTTGTGTCACTAAAAAATGGGTTCTTACCTAAGGCATACGAGTGATAGTTATAGGATAATGCAAATTTGTATGATGGAATGGATACCTATCCTATATGTTGGGTAGCGAAAATACCTGTCCATAGTTATGAACGGTCAACATAACGCTAAAAACTGTAAGAATCCCTGGAGAAAACTACAAACACCAACTCAATCCACTGTTGTATTAGTCTATTAGGCAAAAACACGATCCAAAACTATGTAAAGTGGGTAAAAACTGCTATAAATAGTAATAAAAACCAAATTTTACTATGTCATTTGACTTTTTTACCCAAATAGTGAATTTTGGACCAAATTACCTTCGATCTTCAACTGGTGATTGTGGGAGCATCGAGTGACGGAATCAACGACCATCTGGACCAGGTAATTACTCTTCCCCTCCTCTTCCTTTCTAGTGGATTACATTTTGTATTTAGGTTTTAATTTTTAAGTTATTTAAGGCGCAAATTAGATTTTTAGGTGTACACAAGCTACCATTCATCAGGTCATGTATATGCATGATTATACACGGTTGTCTAAAAGACAACCAGCGTATACTCACATGACTGTTAATGTAACAACCCTCGTACATGTCCGTAAACAAAGTCTTTGATGGTTGTTAACTCAAAAAGTGATTTTTCTCTGGTAGGATGGTACTAGAATGGGGGGAAAGGGAACATGAGGAGGTAGATGTTGTTTTGGAAAGAGATCTAGGGGCCCAAATGGCCTTGAAAATATGTGGGTTGTACAAGTTTTGGGTACTCAAAGGGGTGAGGGCCCAAGTGAGGTTGCTACAGTTTCTTATGGATTACTGGGATCCAGATAGTGAGAGATTCAACCTTGAGGGGAAACCATTAAGGATGGAAGTCGAGGATATATATTTATTAATGGGGTTGTCACTTCGGGGTGAGGTGGTGAACCTCAAAGCCCGGGGAGATGGGAGAAATATGAATATAGAAGAGTACATAGATGCTCACTGTATAGAAGGGACCGAGAAGGTTGGGAGTCAACTCCCCATCCAAGCGATAAACAATCTAATCCTCAAGATTGTTGTCCTCATTTTGACCCGGATCACAGGATCGACTTCATTGCACCAAGCATTGAGGCTGCTTATGTTTTACTCCATAGAGTGTTTGAGACCCATAGTGTATGATTGGTGCACCTCGCTACTGACTAATGTGAAGATCTAGTTGACAGAATGCAAACAAGGTGACAAGAGGAACTTCGGGTTTTCATCCATCTTGTGTAGTTTTTTCTTCGAGTGGGTTCTAGGTTTGGGACCTAGATTTGATATCATTCCTCGAGAACCTCATGATCCAACCATGGCACGATGGACCGAGGTGATGAGATGGCAGGGGGGAGGCAGGGTGCCCACACCCTACAACGATGATTTCTTTTACTGGTGGAGACGGAAGGTCATTAATCTAGATGACTACCCCTATGTAGGGTTTAAATTTAGAGGGGACACTGACATGCCATTTCCACCAGGGACCGCCTACGAGGACATAGGTATGTCAAAGTTTTTAAATATTTCATTTTTTTTAATTTTTGTATAGGAAAACAAAAATATTTTTGGATGGTGTTTAAGTGCTAACTAGACACATGTGTGACGTAGACATAGGTCCATGACAGCCATAAGGGCTTCCATGACATCATCAGAGGTACCGGGGAAATGAGGCAGTGAGAGGATAAGAAGAGAGAGTCCTTCAAAACGTGCAGGGAAACCTATCTCGTTTGACACATGGGATTCTGATGGTTTAGGTAGAGGATATGTCGGAGGCCATGCAACGATAGGTGGTTGGCATGCCCAGAGCTTGGGTGAGACTCTTTCAACGTCTCGTAAATGCCATAGTTTTTTATCATGACACACATCCAGCACCATAGGCATAGATTTCATGGATTTTGTATTATTGGTTGTATATGTGTATTGAGGGTGTTGGCCCCAATTTTGTACTATAAACATCATATTTTTTGAAATATATATAAAACATGGTTCTTAGACTTTACTTATATTACAATGTGTACATTGATGGGAATGTGTTCTTTGCTTTAGTTATGTGACAAATGCCAATCTAAAAAAAAATTAGCATAAGCATCAGATACATAATTAGAACTCCTAGGTATGTGATGATAAGTAATAAAATCAAACTATCGTTCTAAAAGGCGTACCCGAAGGAATCATCGGAGTAATGTAGGGTTGCGCACACGGTAACTGTCGTTCAACTGACATACTATTAACTAGGAATCCAGGCGAACCTCCAAAGAGCGAATACCATGTGAAATGGAATCGCGTAAAATTTCTATAGCGATGCTATATTCAACCACATTATTCACGGATCACCCTAGGAATACACTACACGAAGACACTAGTAGATCCTCGAGTGAGTAAACCACTCAAGTAGAGGAAGCTAAGTTCCATGTATGATGACTGGCTCCGTCTGCGAATCCTAGGTAGACCGAAGACTCCGTTGACATCTCCCAACCAAGGGAAAAATTGATAAGAAATATGAAGACAAAAATAAAAGGAAAAGATATATACACTAAATTACATTAGTATACAAAGAGTTACGCACAAGCTTGGGGCTCAAGTGTAATATATTTTCAAGTAGAGCCCATTCCTAGGCTCGGCCAACATGTTCCCTTCATAATCTTCTAATTCATAGGCACCTTTTTCTAAGACACGTCGCACGATATAGGGACCGTGCCACATGGGTTTGAACTTGCCTACCCCCAACAGTTCTTTGGCTTGATCATATAAAAATACCAAGTCACCCTCAACATACAACTGAGAAAATACAAACTTATCATATTGGACCTTGACACGTCTTTTACTCACTTCGATAGCCGTAGAGTCTTCTCGACGCTGCTCGTCAAGGCTCTCTAGGTGTACTAGGTGTCGCTCGAGATCAGAACTGCCAATCGAAGAGAAGGTGTTTTGCATTCAATAGGTAAGATCAAATCCACACCGTGTACTAAATGGAAAGGATAAAATCTGGTGGCAGTCTTCATCGAGGTTTGGTATTCTCAAAGTGCGGGATATAGCATAATATGCCAGTTAGATTTGTTATGGCTGACAATTTTTTTATAAAATGGTCTTGAGAGACTTATTGATGACCTCTACTTGTCCATTTTCCTGGAGGTAGTAAGGGGAAGAATGACCATGCTTAAACCCTAGCTTGGATGTTATCTCTTCTATCATTTCATTATGAAAGTGACTGCCATGATCAATGACAATATCACTCAGGATTTCAAACCTGGTGATAATTTGATTGAATACGAAGAAATAAATAGTCTTCCCATCGGATTTAAATGTAGGCATGGCCTCGGACCAATTAGTAAAGTACTCTATGGCCATGATAATGTGTTGATTCCCCTCGGCCGAAGTTGGGTTGCAATACACAAAGTCCACCCCCCACTTGGTGAAGGGAATGATGGTAATGACTGGATGGAGAGGGGATGGATGTGAGCGCATTTTACAAGTGAACACCTGGAAGGAGTGACACTTCTTAATTGATTCAACGAAATATTTAAATATAGATGGCCATAACTAAATGGATCGAAATTGTTTATGGGTTGTCGCAAGCCCGGATAGATGACCACCATAAGCCCCACTGTGGAAATTGTTTAGAACTGAGTCAACTTCTTCATGACTTAAAAAACGATGCAATATATTTTCTATTCCTCGATGATACAGAGTGTTGCGCACGATAATTTAATTCTTGGCTTGGTATTATATAAGTTGTTGGTCATCTCGCGAGAGATGTAGAGGGAACTTCAAAGTTTGAAGATAGAGAACAATGTATCCATACCAGGGGTCAGACGACGAGACAAGGAAAATGTGTTCATCTGCAAAATAATCAACATGAATAACATCCTCGTCCAATCGTGGGAAGTCAGATATTAACTCTGCAAATACTAGCGATATCTTGGATTTCAAAGAAGAAAAATCAAGAACAAATTCTTGTAAAATGGCAATCCATTTATTGTATTTTCCCCCTATGATACGCCTGGTAAGGACATATTGAAATGGATTGACATCAACAACCATTGTAGTTTTGCAAATAAATATATAATGGCGTAATCATTGGACTGCGTGGATGGAAACCAAAGCTAGATTTTCAACATGAGAATATTTGAGCTCAGGACCGACTAAGTTTTGACTAAGATAGTAGATGAAGTGCTCACGGAGTTCATCATCCTCCTAAACCAAAACCATACCAATCGTCTCTTCGAACATGGTGACATAAAGAAAGTAATCCCTACTGTAGTAAGGAGACTTCAACAGAGACATCGATACCAAGAATTTCTTCAAAGCATCGAAGGATTCTTGGGCCCACTCATCCCAGATAAAAGGGGTGTCCTTCTTCAATAGATGCATGAAACCCTTAGTAATATTGGCATAGTTTACTATAAATCAACGTAAAATGTTACCTTTCCCCTGTAAACCTTGTAGTTATCGAATAATGTGCGGGAGAGGAAATCGAAGTATTGCCTCAACCTTTAAAGGATCTACCATGATCCCGGTCTCAGAGACTAAAAATCCTAAAAGACGTCCAGACCTAGCGCAAAAGATGCATTTATAAGGGTTCAATTTGATTCTATAATGACGACATATTTCAAAAACTAGCCGAAGGTGCTTAGGGTGATCCACTATCTTATGAGAGTGAGCAACAAGATCGTCAAGATAAGCTTCGAATATATGCTTAATATCATGGAATGCGAAGGTCATAGCATGTTGGAAGGCTGCTCCGGAGTTTTTAAGGATGAAAGTCATATTCTGGTATGCGAAAGTACCCCAAGGAAAAATAAAGGCCGTCTTATGTTGGTCCTTGGGTTTAATTTGATTTTGGTTATAACCTAAAAATCCATCCATGAAAGAAAAAAATTCACTTCCCGCACACTCGTCGAGAATGTGATCGATGAAAGGTATCGAGAAGTTGTCTTTAGTACATGCTTTATTCAGGTCATGAAATTGCATGCATAAACTGATGGTTCCTTGCTTCTTATTCAAAGGAATGAGACTGGATGCCTATTCAGTCAAGGGAACCAGGTAGATAAAGCCATCATTAAGAATTTTCTCTACCTGTTCCTTAATAGTAGGGGCCTTCCAGGGATTGACAACTCTAAGACATTGTCAAACATCATTAGCATCTGAGTGATTTTTAATCTCATGCTCGACAATTTGAGGGCCAATTCCTAGCATATCTTCATGTGACCAAGCAAATACATCTTGAAATTCCTTGAAGAGCTTGGTGTAGATCAAGATTTCTTCTAGCGAACAATCTACACTGATGTGTAAATTTTTAATCTTACCAGGGGTACGCGAAATATTGATCATGACGGTAGGAGAGATAATCGCCATATTTACTTCAGCATAAATGTTGTGCATATCAAGTGGAACTATGAAGTGACCAACTATCTCGCTCAGAGTAGATCGAAAGTCATCTTGTTCAATTCTCGCAATCTCTCGGAGAAAATAAGAGCGATGATGCATATCATCCTAAGGTTTGTCAGAACCATTCATGGCCTCGATGATAGCTTCATTTGAGGGTAAATTCGCATCGAGGCAATCATGTGAAAAAGACGATGAAGTGGCCCACATGGGCTTAAGAACATGATCCTCCTCGTCCGTCTGAGAGGTAATAGGATTGAGATCGGTGGAAGAGTCAAGAAAAAATTCATACGCTATCTCTGATGTCGACAGTGGAATGGCCATTTTAGCATGTGACTGACCCTCAGAAGATGCAGTTGAGGAAGGTAGGGTCCAAGGATCATTAAAATAGGAAGTGCATAAAGGAACAAACCTCTCTGACGAAACGAGCCTACTGGACATGGCGTAAACATGGTGAATCAATGCCATGAATTTGAAGGTACCCATAAGGGATGAATACATTTCGACACCAATATTCTCAGTTGTCGGCTGAGAATTGTTGACGACGGGGATCAACAGTCCAATAGATGCACTGGGGCTAGCATACGCAAAGGACAATTGGTCGATCGTCATGATCTTCCCATTGTGAGGAAAAAAAAGAGTGCATAAGAGAAACAATACAAGTTATAATTGAGGGGCACATCAACCACCTCAACATCCACCTCTACCATCTTCCCACCTAATTGGACCGGAAAGGTAGAAGGAATACCGTGAGGGCGGAAGGAATGACCATCAAAAGAAGTCAACATGGTTGGAGACTGGGAGAGAGTTGGAGAGCCTAGAGCTTTCCAACATATCAAGGACATCACACATGTTGTAGCACCTTCATCAACAATCGCACGCTTGATGGTATACTTCAAGTAACCCATGTGGATTTGGAATGCCACATGGTAAGGAAAGTGAGGCTTCACATTTGTGACATCAAACTTGATAACTTTTGAGCCACTGGGGTATAGATCTCTTAACGTAGATAGAAACAAATTCCTTTGTGAAGGACACGTCTGGAGTACCTCCAGAGCCGACATCACACAAGAGGTTTGACCCAGGTCCTCAACAATAGAGTAATTTTGGTCGGTTCTATCATTTGGATTGTGGGTAGAGCACTTGAGTACTCCTTTTGGAATATGAGGTGGTGGCTCTGGTTTTTTGATCTGCAAGGGTGTCTCTGGAGGAGGAAGATATTCTAGACCAGGTACATTTTGTGGATAACTGTAATCGCGAGACCGGGTGTCTACATTAGCCTGAGAATTGACCATATTTATGCACAAACGATCATCATTTCGTGTCGGTGGGTTTTGAATCCCACCTGTCACATTTCTAGCATTTGAGGATCTCGAGGCCATGTGATGGTTATGTGGAAAAGGATTCATCCGCATGATGGGTGGTAGAGATAAGAGCCTCACAACTTCCACAATTTTGGGGCATAAATGAGTAATATTATCGTCTGTATAAAGATTATAGGGAAATTTCAGTTTACACCTTTCTTTATTTCCCTCACCATCATTGTTATTCATCCTCTCATTATTACCATTGTCCTTGGGTTTATTATTATTCTTCCCACCCTTACGATTATGATTACTTCCTTCCTTCTTATTCCTGCCTGGTTGCTGGTTACCATTTGGGTCGGTCGACGATTGCACATAATGTACATATGTCGACTGAGTGGGGTTGGAAGACACATACGAAGTTGGCCGTCCTGTACACTAGTTTAGTGACAACTCTTTCAAATGGTTTGTCACCGAGTCTACGGATTTCACATTGGTGGAGCCCACAATGCCATCGACACGAGGTCCGGGATTTTGTCTAGGGTCATAGTTTGACCTCGATGCATGTAGAAGAATCTCATATAACATCCCAGACTGAGCATATATAAGATATAACCGTTGGGATTTGAATATTTCTTCTTCCTCAGATGTAACCCGAGATTTAGAAACATCCTTCGAAATAAGAGGTTGTAAGGACTTAAGGAACCATTCTTACAGAAATTCTAGGGGTATGTAGGTATTGATCAACCTATTTCGTCTATGCCACTCTTGGATGTGATCTGATATATGAGTGGCTTGGTCTTGGCGTAATGTCGACATAAGTTCTAAGCCAACATCGTAACGAACCGACAATTGTAAGCGGTTGAGGAAGACTAGCACCATCTGATTAAAGGTCCCATATGCCCCCCTAGGTAGCTCGATATACCATTTCACGACAACCCCTATGAGGGTGTGTTGAAATAATCTCAACTGAATTGAATCGTCGTTAAGGGAATTCAAAGAGCACCATAAGTGAAAGGCAGTAACGTGATCACCAGGGTCCTCACCATTCTTTCCTTCAAATTTAGGAATATCCAAAGGAATCTTGGTGGGAACGGGGGGTCATGTAGGATCATGACACATAGGGTCGTTCATCAACTTAGACAAGTCTGGAAGGTTGAGGTTATCACTCCAAAAGTCAACCTAGACTGTAATCAGGTGATCTTAGTAACATCAAAACATTTGTAAATGTAAATGAGTTTTTTTGAAGGTCAAATGGACAAGACTCAAGATGATAATGTTCTAACTCAGAAATATGGGCTAGCAAGCACAAGCAAATGAGGTCTTGATTAGCTCTAGTTAGTTTTTTAAGGATGAATATGAATAGAGGGAAGAATTGGTGAGAAGAATGAACAAGTCTACTATAAGCATCATGCCTTCTAGCATCTAGGTGAAGAAAAAGATTAGTCACAAGATCCTCTTGAAACTAAACTTTAAAACCCTGAAAACATTTACAGTAACATCATAATCAAACATCCATTATAATAGAGTTATAACATATCACAAGGATCCTCGACTAATGAGCATTCAGAGTAAGAAGAAATAAGAAAATGAAGAGAAGTTGACTTCCATTAATAAAAAAAAATCAGTCCAGTACAAAACCAGAGAACGGTTTACTCAGTCATAGAAAATTACAATCTGGGAGCCTCAACACAACCATTCCATCCCCCATCAACATTTGGAATATATATTTATAACAAAAAGGAAAGGCAACAACTAGATGTTCGAACTGGATTTCCTCACATCAGATTCTTCGAGAAACATCTATCCATCTAACACCTGTGCTAATAGTTATTTAACAAACTACTATAAAAAATGAAACGTGCTGGTAAGTGATCCAACAATATTTAAATGACACTTCCTCCCTTGATCTTCATTGATGCTGCTAACTACTATCTCAACCATTCTCCACATCATCAACCACCTAAAAGAGTAATGAATTTGAACTCCTTGATTCCAGGTGCTAGTTGGTAGCATCATTTGGTAGCTCTTTTGGTGTATCTTTGTGCAAATTATGTCTCTGCCAGAAATTAGGTAACGCCTGCCAAAACATTCAGTAGCTCTATGTGAAATTCATAAAGCCCATCATTACACTACTAAGGAAATTGGGTAGCGTCCCTCGTTACACTACCCAAGATATTGGGTAGCGCCTGTCATTTACACTACTCAGGAGATTGGGTAGCGCACTGTGGTTACACTGCTCAGGAGATCGGGTAGCACGTGTGTATCTCTTCTGCACGTTCCACAACGCACCCCCTCTGCACATCCATGCCTGAAGATGGTGGAATGGGAGAGAAAATGGGAACATAATCATGGCTATATTTATCACATGGCTTTGTGCTTTGGCATGTGGACTTGGCTTGAGTTGAATGCATGGCTAACATAGGAATTAGGCAATGTAATTTTAACTCGTGGCTTAACTCTTAGACTTAGAACACTACAATAGATTTGGTTTTTGAGCATATGTAGCATGGTTTATGATAACTTGATAGTAAGACATTTAAGTGCACGCATCACATATTTGATATGCCACATGTATATATAACATAATTCATAAACTATAAATAGTTTAGAAAAACCTTATATATATATTTATAAAAACATTTGGTTAAAAAGTGTCTTTATAACAAACTTGTTATAAATATTTGGCAGAGTTCAATAGGGATTTCTAACCATTTATTTGCAGACCAAGAGGACAAAGTCAAAGGATTTCTGGGTGAAAGTGATCAACAGGAGCTTGATGAATAATCCAGAGTTTAAGATATTGGCCAAAACACTGAAGAACATGATAAATCAAGTAGAGAGTGGTGGAAATACTCTCAAACATACCAGTGCATTTTGATTGCTAACATCTGGCTCCAACTATGATGGATTCCTCCATGCAAAGATCCAAGAACCTAGTTGTTCCAGTTGCCTTATTTGTTGGGCTATGGAGTCATCTGGCCTGTGAAACCAATCTCTGAAAACTCTCAAGACCTATGCAACTAATCTCTGCATACCTTCAAAACTGGCCTTTATTCACACAAGCTGACTGATATTTCTGCTGCAAACTAGAAGAAGAGAAATGTTTGGGCAACGAGCTTATTTCCTACCGTACTCTACTCTAACCAGCTCTGTAATTGGTTAGGTAAATGCTGCCTTCCATAATAACGATTCAAGAAATTTTAAAATTGAAGAAACCTCGTCCTTGTCACTGATCAACAATTGATGTTTGAAATGTAACAACAGTGATAAAAATTCATCCAAGAAACCATACTCACCCAGACATGCTGATAAAAATATCAATTATGCATGCTCCAAAGAATTTGAAAAGTGTAACTCTATGTACTCATTGACAGGGTCATGAAACTGAAAGCAGTGCTTGATTAATTTATGAAAGGTTACCTTCATTGTTTCAAAGTTGCTGACAGTTTGTTTTATGCCTTCTACATGAACACTTTTTTGAATGATAGAAACAAGAATCTGTGGGTCGAATAGTTGCTTCATAACTTCAGAACCACCTGTTGGTTGATTGTTGATCATCTCTACATATACCATGGGGATAGTCTGCTACTCATACACATGGTTTTTATTAAGACAGGGTTGTTCACTTGTTGGTGATGGATAAGAGACTAGATTTATATGAAAATCCATTTCAACACCTCCATAGCATTTACAAGGATTAGGAGCATAATTATCATATACTGGAATAATGATAAGAGGTTCCAAACAAATCATAGAAAAATTATGTTCATCACCATCACTGGTATTTCCATCAAAAATAGGTCGTCCATAACAAACCTTTGACTCTTGACATTCAGAATGTCTTGTTTCATGATTATTTCTAACAACAAAGTATTCATTACTAAAGTGTTTGTCAACAACAAGCTGCTCTTGGTAAATGTTTGAGACAATGACTTCCTCAGAGGCAAGGCTATCAAAGATACCTAGTTCGAGGACCAAATCATCCACTATATTTTCTTCATAGGGACACCAAATAAAATCTGCCTCATGTTCAGATTTGACATGACACTGACCTTGAATCCTGCCGCAAGCTCGGAGGTTCTCCTCCACTTCCTCAACATCCATGAATAACTATGATAAAGATGTCGATTTTATTTCCCTAAGATACAAAACAAGGTCAGAATATTGAGACATTATGTAATACACCATGGAAACAGTCTCAGGAGGTTTAATTTCCAGGGGTAGGCTGCAATACAATATGTAAAACCATCGATTAAAAACAGACAGAACTTCATTTTTTCCCCTTCTCAAAGTAGTGAATTCATGTAGGTACTGATCCAATGACTTTATCTCTCCCCATTATTTTAAAAAGGTGTCAGACAGTTCATCCCATGAACCAATGGACAAAACTTCCATATTCTTGAACCACAAGGCAGTGTCTCCAATCAAATATTTAGAGAAAAGCCTCATGATAATATCTTCATGCAATATTTCCAGATTATCGATGAAGTCTTGAAAGGCTGACATATGCTCTTCTCCTGTAGTGTTATCTTTTATAGAAAAAGTGGGTAGGTAGTCTACAAATCCGGGAGGGTAAGGATGAAGAAAGGATGGTAGATTTAGAGGTCCAAACATATTTCCCCTAACCTTAAACTGGAAGTCAGTGGGCTATTGAACACTAGAAGGTTATTGGTAAAGGTCAGAGGAGTTGGCAGCCTGAACTGAATCAGTTTTATTATTTGCAAAAGGACAATAATCATTTGGTGCATGCTGAATTTCAATAGGCTGGTTATTAACAACAAAGGGAATGGTAGAAGGTAAAAAATCAACTTTGAAATCTGGAGAGGGGAGAGAATCGTAAGGTTCAAACTAATTAAAAAAGTTTTTATGAACCTCATCTTCTTCAGGTGTTTGAAGTGGATGGATATCCTTAAAATAAATGTTAAGGTCCTAACCCGCACATAGGTAGATCAATGTATTCGGATGTAATAAAGGTCAATATTAATAAGACCTTTCAATAAAATAGAATAAGGCGGATGTAAGAAGACCTAAT
>SNQJ01S0029000.1:30488-54416 GCA_010110895.2 Picea sitchensis
AGGGGAGGAAATAATCATTCAATAGTAGGGGAGAGGAAAGTTAGTCACCCTCTTTCCAATTACAATTTGGTCTTAAAACATTCGAGGGCAGGGAGGAGGGTAGGCCGGTGATAAAGGTTTGGTTGTGGAGAGTGGTCTAGTTGTCAATGGAGATCTAACCATTTGTGTGGTTCCCATCAAACAAACGAAAATCTTTTGTGAAGTTGAAGTTTTGCAGGGTGGAAGGATTAGGGAAGCCACTAAAATTTCTTGAGTTATCTGATCTCTCTCATTTGATTTCTCTTACCTTTTGCAATGTTTTGTTTTGGACTACAATTAAAAAGGAGGTGTCCCATGATGAAGTTTGAGCCATTGATTCTTCTCCATGTTATTATTGATTTTTTTTATTCTCAGATTTTGATAGTTATTGCTTTATGATTTCAAAACAAGATTCACTTTCATACCACAATTATCATAGAATAACTACACACTGAAAAATCTCAACTATAACAATGTAGCAGAAATAACAAGATCTAGAAATATTAACCATGCACAGTAGACACAAGAACACAATTATTTATCCTGGGAAACCCAATCTTGGGAGAAAACCCAACAACCTTTCTTATAAAAGAATTTAGTCCAAGATATTACTAGTACATCACCATCACCAAATCAAAATGTCATGCAGAGAAAGTCCTCCCCAAGTCTAGCATCTCCAAGAGTTAGCCTCTCACTAGAATAGCCAAGATACAACCAAGAGACAACTTCTCCAAGTCTAGTGCCTTCCCCAAGTGTGGTGCACTCACCAAGATAACCAGAACTCCAGAAAATAGTGAAATACCACAATTGCAGCTAACAACTGGCCAGTGCGCACTACAAAAGGAAACTTGTTTGTCTGTCCAAATGAAATGATCAAGCCTGTATTTATACTAATCCAAGCGCATGTATTTTTCCTGTGGGGCCGAATTCTCATTCTGGGTCTTCAATTTTACTTTATTATTTTCTGTCTTTTATTGGTGGGGTTGACTTCTCTTCTTGGGTCTTCAATTTCTTCTTGGGGCTTCTTTAATGGTCATATGGGTCTTCTTGTGCTTCCTTATGGAGAATGACTGCCCAAAGTTGCAAAAATTCAACACTCCCTCTCAACAAGGGAGGCATTCTCCATACTTGGATTTCTTCTATCATTGAAAGGTTTTCCTCATGAGCCATGTTGATGATCCATCTTCATACAACTATGTTTAGCACCTCGGGTCTCAATGAAAACCACACTTGGACCATTCACTTTCACAAGTACACCCTTGTGAGTGAATGTCGCCATAGGTAAACCCCTATGAGTGAATCTTCCATTTTCCATTGGTTAAACCACCAATCTCGGGAGAGTGACGTCTGGTGCTATCTAACAAGTGGAAGCACCTCAAGGACCTCAAGGACCTCGAGTCCACGGGTAAACCCTTGTAAGTAAGGACTATGTCTGGGCACATTTACCACAAGTACACCCTTGTGATAAATGTATCCTATCTCTATTGGTCTACAGTGCAATCTAGGAGAAGGCCTTCACGATGCTTACCTAGGCCACTCACCACCACAAGTACACCCTTGTAAGTGAGTGTCACTTACAGGTAAACCGTTGTAAGTGAATCTTTCATTCTTCATTGGTTAAACCACCAATCCCAAGAGAATGACACCCGATGCAACCACACATTGGAGGAATACTAGCACCTCAAGTCTTCTATCTTGAAGACTACGCCTCAGCCACTCACCTCCACAAGTAAACCCTTGTGAGGGAGTGTCACTTATAGGTAAAACCCTGGAAGTGAATCAATCATTTTCCACTGGTTAAACCACCAATCCTCGAAGAATGACGCTTGATGCTTCCTCCTGGAGAAGCAACATCACCTCGAGTCTTTTGTCCTTCGAAGACTACGTCTGGGCCACATGTACACCTCTGTGAATATATGTTCTATGTTGCAAATCATCAACACTCCCTCTTAGGGAGGGAGACATTATGCATCACACCAAGCTTGTCCCTGAAGTAAACAAACCTCGCTCTGGACAGAGGCTTGGTGAGAATGTCCTCTATCTTCTCATCTGTGGATATGTACTGAAGCTTCACTACTCCCCTCTGCATCATGTCTCATATGAAGTCCTCCAAGAATCTCCTACTTCATGACTTGTGACATTGGCTATGATATACTCTGTCTCTATTGTATTGAATGCTACAAAAACCTATTTTCCTGAAATCGTAGTTGATCCCAAGTTGAAGCAGCACCCCAAGGTGCTCATTCTATCTATTGCACTCTTCGCCCAATCAGAATTTTTATACTTCTGCAGCCTCATTTCACCACCTGAGACATATCTAAGGCCATATCCAACTGTTCCATGCAGGTACCTCAACACATGCTTCATTGCAACCTAATGGAACTGCCTTAGACTCCACCAAATATTGGCTCAGAGTGCTCAATGCAAAGAAAATATCTGGCTCGGTATTAACCAAGTACATCAAGGATCCAATCCACTTCCTATACATCGTGGTATCCACCAAATATGAATCTGAAGTAGAATTACTTAACTTCTTCAGATGTTTCTCCATAGGTGTAGCCATGGACTTGCATTCCATCATATCGAACCTCATCAGTATCCCCTGACTGAGGAAGATCTCATCTAATCTCTGTCACACCTCCAATACCAAGAAATAGTACATCCAGCCAAGATCCTCCACCTTGAACTTTGATTCCAACTCCCTCTATCAATAAAGAAAACCCTGATGTTTAGTCTACCACACTAGTTGTTTCCTCTGTGACTGAGGAAAAATCCATACCCCGGTCCTGTTGAATGGTTGCCTCCTCTGTCACTGTAGCAAAGTCTACTAAAACAAAGGCATCCTCCCAGGAGGTCTCACATCTCCTAGAAGCCTCCTCAACTCATGACACCTTTATGTTAGTCCTAGAAGATGTCTCTCTCCCACTTGGATCTGAGGGGGAACTCCCTATGAATAATCGACTCTCCCTCTGAGCCAACTAATTTTTTCTGAGATTAGGCTCACTCTGAGTCTGCGTGCTCCCTCTGGAGCTTGACTCTCTGTGACTCTGTACAATCTCTGGAGCCATCTGCTCCCTTTCCATTTGTTTCCCTCCTCTAAAGTTTGATCTCCTATGAACTATCCTGGGAGGTTGCTCCTCCTTCTGAGTTGGTACTTGGTGGATCCACCTACTTCACCACTAATGGAGCCACCTACTCCTCCTCATAACTGGAAAGTTTCTAAATCAATGATGTGGCTCATCAATGCCATATAACTCGAGAATCCCTGAGGTCGTTTTCTTATTCTTGAAGGTATCACGGGGAGTTTCATGCCTCACTGCATCCTTCAAAGTCTCACGAAGTGATCCAAGTGGATATCGGTGGCCACGCACCTTTTCCAACTGGCTCAAAACAGTTTTCTGGCAATTTTGGCAATTTACTATTTTTAGCAGTTTTTAATTTCTGAGGACATTTTGAGGTCCTAAGGGAAGTTTTTTTGGGATTGAGATTTTAAAATATAGTTAAAGTCTCTTATTGATCCCCCAAAATGAATCTCCTCGATGATACCTTTCCAACGAGCTATTGTGCTCCCCAAACGAAGATCGTATGCCAAAGTTACGCCCCCGAGAAGTTGATACACCAAATGTAACACACCCATAGTGGGGCTGTCAAAATTTTTCTCTTCTTAAGAGAATCAAAACCTCCATTTGGGATCTCTATTCCATTCTTCTCTTCCAGAGCTTTCCATCCATGGTCTCCATGCTCCAAACCAAGCTCAGAGCGGGCAAATATCCTCTCTCAAGTTCTTCGGGTTCTTCCATCCATTTATACTCGCATATGACCAAACGCCAAGACAATAGGCGCCAAAAAAATCGTCGCGCAAATCCTCTGGAGTGGAAAATATCTGAAGTTCACAATCCAATGCCACGTTTCCTTAGAGATTTTGACAGCCCTGATTCACTTCGGGACTTCAGCGTTCGGGAGTTTCGAACACTCCAATGCCTTTTCTCCTCAAAGTACTCTATACCCAGAGTTACAGATTGAGCGCCACACGTCCCTCGTGATCAACGAATATGATCTACTTCGAGAATTCAACGTTCGAGAGTTTTTAACACTCCAAACCCTTTTTCCTCTGAATTACTCCACACCCAAATTTACAGAACGAGCACCACATGTCCCTCGTGATCGATGACTGTCATCTACTTCGGGACTTCGACGTTCGAGAGTTTCGAACACTCCAAAGCCTTTTTCCTCCGAAGTGTTTTGTACCCAGAGTTACAGATCGAATGCCACATGTTTTCCCCGATCGATGGTCGATATCTGTCCTTTTCCCCGCTTTGGGAAACTTGCAGTCAACGCTCCTCTCTTTTCTCCAAAGTGCTCCGTACCTAGAGTTACAGATCAAGCACCATGTTTTTTATTCCAATGGACAGTTCAGACGAACTCCGACTCTCCGACTTTTGGGAGTTCTTGTTCAACACACTCTCTTTTCTCCCAGAGTAACTTTTCTCTAAAATGTCATATCTTCTACCATGCATCCCTTTCCAATGAACGACTGGGATGACTTTAGGACTTCGGCCTTCAGAAATCCTCATGCCTTCACACTTCTTTTCTTCTGGAGTGACTTCTCTTTAGAGTGAAGGATCTGATGACACTTATCCCTTTGGCTTGGATGGCTCAAATTTGTTTCGGCCCCTGGCTCTTCGACAATTTTGTGATTCAAACCCCTCTTTTCTCCTGGATTCAGTCAACGTCGGGCTGACCATAGCCTCAATTTGACGGTCTGAGGGTATCTACATGACCCCAGAGATCTATGTCTCGTAACTTCCGTTCAAGAGTCCCTTGGGTCCTAGTGTGTGCCACTCCGAGAGGGACACCTCGCAACATCGTCACTCGACACATGGGCCCCCACATGATCTCGACGTAATACACGTGTCCCCACGATCAAACAGTCATGAGGGATCCCGAAGGATCCTTAAATCCACGGTCCACATTAACTTTGGGACTTTGGGGGTTTTGGTGTTACCAAACCTCTGTCCTCCCGAAGTGGTCAATGCCAAGCTGACTATATCGTAGATTTGATGGTCGGGATAGTTCCTGAGCATCCTCATATCTACGACCCAGATTAGCTTCGGGACTTCGGGGGATTCACCTCCGGTGAAACGAATATGCTCAATTCACCGGACCCATGAAGTTCAAAGGGTTCTAAGGGTTAACACGTGCGTTCCTTCTCTAGATTCGACGATCATGAAGAACTTCGACTCCTCCCGAACTAATCTCATTATTTCGTCTTCCAAACGAAAGGATCTCTCCTTTTGGGGCTTGAATCTCGCTATCCTTCCTGAGATTTTTCAGCTCCTTAATTACTTAGGTATTTTTCTCTATTTCTCCTAAACTTAACACTTAGAGAAATATTCGGCGGACCCCTTGTGCTCATTTATCAAATCTAGAACTTAAGGGGGTTCTTGGTCTCTTCCCACCTCGCAGGGACTCTATGCATACATGCACTACCTCTCCCGAGCTTAACAAACTCCTTCCTTAAGAATGACTGGGAGTATCGACATGCACATGTGAGGCTATGCCCAAGGTCAACAAATTGACAACTCATTTATTTTAACTTGATCCACCACAGGGCTTCAGCATTTACATGTACAAGCCAAAAAATTCCTTATTTTCTTAAATACACAATTAGGAAGAATTAAAGGGATGCAACATAACCATGGAGAAAACATACTCATTCCTGCAACATTCATAGAATATCCAACTTTGATTCACAGTTACTGCTTAAATACATAGGATATGAGAATACTTATCTATTATAGGTTGTAGCCAACTAACTGACTGTGGGTGTTCGTCCTTCCACCCAAACATAGGCTCAAAGGCATTCATTCTTAGCACTCTAGCCACCCCTGTTCCAAGCCATGATATCACCAAGGAATTTATGCTAATTCTCATCGATCCTTTCTATTTCACATCTTCTCTGAGGTTTATCAGATGCTTCCTCGACATCAAGTTTGTGGCCTTATCCTTGGGTCACGTTCTCTACATACTCTCAGATATCTCTCTCTCTATCACGACCTCGATGAGGTTTATGAGATGTTTTCTCTGCATTAAGCTCGTGGCCTTCGGCTTGTTCTCTCCTGCTGGAATGTTTTTTGCATTCTCCACTCTTCTCTTCATATTCTCTTGCATGCCTTTCACGCACATCCCTCCTATCCCGTTCCCTCCTGTTAAAAGGAAAATTGGGTCAGTCTGGGTCTGCCAGACCCTGTGGTACCTCGGGCTGACCTTCTGTGGCTAGACCATGCTTCCATTCATGGGGGTGGTTGAGGGTTCAACCACCGGTTCTTTTCTTATTAACTGTTCTCTTATCATTTTCACATTCTTTCCTCTAGTGATATCATGGCTAGTACTTTCAAGGCTTCACCCCCATAATCAATTATTGGTAATTAAACAATAATAAATTTACAGTGTTCCCATGCCACAGCATGGTAATCCTAATTAATGATTAATTACAAGTTGGGGGAAACATGGGTGTTACAATCCCCTCCCCCTTAAAAGGAACACTATCCTCGGTGTTCTTTCTCAGTAAAACATGTCATGCCTTTCTCATTCAGGAACTTCAGAAGTCTTGAACTTCTTCCTTTGTCATGTCCTTTTTTAGACTCTTAATCTCTGTCACTTGCCTTCAATAATCCTTGGACAACAAGTACATTAATCATAATCTCATGCGAAAACATTTTACGGTTGCATAAAATTTCTAGGAAAATTTCATAATCTAGCATAATACTTATCTATGCAATTTGTGGATTTGTATACACATGGCTGTCTTGTTATCCAGGCTCACTGTTTTTCCTTGACATACCCATTGTGTGCATGATACCAATCTATAGTTTACAAGAACTATTAGATTCTCCTCTTCCTTCTAGTCACTCACCCTCCAGGCCTGGGCTTAGGCATCCCCCTCTCTGTTATACAGTTCCTTGGCTAATCCATCTTTCCTTGCCAAGGTTTTCTTGCATAGGAAGAATCCCAGAGACTTTATCGAGCCTTACAGTTGAGGCGTCCCTCAGGCTGGCTCTATCAAGGTGTCCCTACGGCTTGTGTTACCTCAACACAACATATTCCAGGCGATCATGGCTTACCATGGGGTTCCCATGGCTCGGAAGTGGCCTCCTTCATGATTTTCAGATGGATAGCCTTCATCTGTCCTTTATGGATAGATATTTTCTTCTCACCTGTATCACAGGCATACAAAATTCATGAGACATCATCACAATTCTAAATTTCATAATTTTATTGCAAATCTGTCACCCACAGATTTTCCAATTTCTTCATTTATTTATAGATTTGTTCCGCACGAAACCAGATTCACAAGCATGGGACATTCCTCCCCATAACAGTTTAGCTCATCAGACAATCGGTCTTCCTTATGGGATTACAACATTGCCATATCCAAAACTCTTTCTCCCTGCAAGTCAACTTTCCTTAGCCAACAAATTGTTAGTTTTCATGCACACTATATTTTCATATGATGCTTACTAACAGTCCAAGTCATTTTCATCTATTCAGGGTATATAAATAAAAAAATGAAATATTATTATTATGTAAGAATGTTGTCAACGTACTAAATTTTCCAAGTGCAATTCAAATATTAAATGAATTTAATCAATGTGCCAATGTTCATGGCCACATTCATACCCAATGCACCCTCGCATTGATGTTCAAGCTGCCACACTTGGTGAAAAACACTCTGCTATGGTGTGTTGGAGTTTAACCAACCTCTTCACCATATGGCTTATTCCTCCTCGTTCAGTCTTACAACAAGACTATGCTTCATGCTACAGTCTAATCACGATTCCAAATCAACGCACATGAAACTAAATGTTTATCTTGAATGTGCCCAAACATTCTTCCTTCATTACTAACCAGGTTGCCAACACTCATGGCCACCAAAATTTGATTTTCTCTAACACCTATACAATGTACGTAGAAATATTTGAAGGTCCTCCTTCCTCAATGGAAAATCCATTGTTTGTCCTTTATTCAAACATGTGTTTCCTCGGAGAAATTCCATGCAATGTGCTAACTATGAGCACCTTTATTCCCATAGAACTAGTCCCCACGACCACAGTCTAACACAGAGTGTTAAACTCTATCTTCCTTGACTGGCCCGAAGAAACTCTTCTTTCTCTCCATGCGACCGAGAGCTGTGACCTTAGCTCTATTCTTTTTGGCACTGTCCTTTCAAATCCCATGTCCAGGCACTATGATCTTGGCTAAACCCCTTTCTTGCAAATTGACGATGTAGATTTGTCTTCCCTTGGATCCAATGATTGCAAGGGATTGTAGAACCTCAACTAGCTCGCATTTTAATTCTCCTTCCAATCTCTGCAATGAATATGGGTCGTCTGATCTACAATCAGATCCCCAATTCAAAACAACATTATATTGAATTTAAATTATGGGTACAGGTATCGACGTTAACCTGTGTGCATATGCAATCTCCGCAATGATCACAAGCCATCGATCTTAGCCTTCGATCGATTTTAAACCACACGATTTCTAGATAATAATAATTCCAACACATAAGTGTTTGACCAAGAATTTAGGTTTATACAAAGCTTCGATGTGCTAAATTCAACCATAGAACCCAATCACAATACGAGTTTTACATGACATTAACGGATGGGTTCCTTTTATGTTCGCCCATTGATCGTTCACAGATCAACGGTTCATAGAGATTGTAGAATACCAATATGCTCACTCTCTATCAGAGAGTTCAATCTCCACAATCTGAAAAGTGCTTTCCCGACTCTTTTAATCGTGGTTATTGATTCTCCACCCCGACGAGATCAACGACGTTGGTTGATTGTGGGTCGTGAACTAGCACATCCATTAATTTCACCTTTGTGCTCTACAATGATCCCTAACCATCAATATTTGTTCACAGATCGATGATTCACAGTGATTTCAGGGCCCAATTTGGAAAGTGTTCTCCCAACTCTGTCTAATTGTGGTCATTGATCTTCCAACCCGACGAGATCAATGACATTGGTTGATTGCGGGCTGTGAACTAGCATGTATGTTAATTTCACCTTCGCGCTCTACAATGATCCCCGAATATCGATCTGATCGAACGACTGGTGTTTGATCCGTTAACTCCAGTGGATGGTGAAGTTGATTTGACGACAACGATCGATCTTCCCTCCAATGAGCGGCTCACATTCATCTTCTCTGTCAGGTTCTTGAGTATCCTGATTCGATCAGGGTTTTCTTCCTGAATCATACTCTACTTGGGTATCTGAGGCATACAACTGCCTTTTCTTAACATGGCTTCAACCAAGCCTATTCAATCAAACATACGCATTTATCGATTCATTAGTATTCTATTCGTTACATGATGCTTTCAAAATGTAATCCACGATTCTTATATACATATATNATAAGTTATTAAGGTTGTGATTTTGTCCTCCTGAAATATTTTTCACACAGTTCTCTCATAGGGAAATCCATCAACATGCAACTTCCTTATTGCATTTCCATCACTATCTATGATGGCCTCAACCTTGAGTTAGCTTTAGTTGTTTACCAAATATTCCATAGGGATATAAACATGCATCTTGGTCATGCACCAAAATTATGTATCCATTCATATTCTAGTTTTGTTAACTTACATCCATGATTTACTTAACCATATGCATAATCAAAAGTCCATGTGTAGCTACCATGGGTATATTTCACAGCCTACATACATCTCTATTCTAAAATTATTCAACTCATGATTGTTCAAAATCATTATCATGTGATCCTCAAGGAATAATCATTTGCCTCTTATCCTGACAACAGACCATCCTTGCTAATTTACTCTTTCATTTATTTATGCTAGTCTTTCTTGAGGTAATGGAGCCCATCCCCCTTAATCTATCATTCAAAACAGAACTTTCATGACTCTTCAAAATGGAGTCAACCATGCATCTGTGGTATTCACTAAATCTTGGCAAGTTAAATTCTTGACTTACATATCACTCATCAAGGTAGCCATATTTTGCCTTTAGTATACATATATCCTTACATCATGGATGTGCATCATTTACACATGGACCTATCAGACTTCCAGATCCTCCTCCAAGGATATTGTTTCCATCCTTATGACAAGCCTCATAGAGACACACAACACTGAACTTCCCTCTTAGTTGTGAGCTTGCAGTCATTCACACGACATTTGTTGGAGTTACTTCACACACACCTAGGATTTATTTTTCCTAAGGTTATTCCTTGTTTATTAGTCATAATTAGTCATTATCCAGTCTGTTATATTTTAGGGAAGAATATTCCACCTGGAGAATATTATCTTTCATTTGACACTTCAGTTTGACTAGTTGAGTTGAGTTTAGATGTTGCATTGGTTTTGTCACCATGCAACATTGGGATCATCCCCAACTCACTACTCTTTGTTCAATTAGTTAACTGAAGACTAGTTGACTAGTTAACTCAGCTAGGTGGCAGTTCACTCCCGTAACTACCTAAGAGACTAGACTAGGTGGTAGTTTATTCTTGTAACTATTGGTGTGTGTATATATCAATCTAGACCACCACTATGGATCATTATTTACTCATGTATCCTATATCTATTGTAAATTATTCACTCTTTGAGTGTGGAATACGGTTAATGAGAATTCTTCCATTCTTTTTATCTTACTTCTTCTTTCTTAATTTATCTCTACAAATGTGTGTAGTATTTTATAGATAGATCTATTCTGTGCAAGTTCAACACATTTACATGGTATCAGAGACGACGGAATGCTAAGCAAAAGCTACACCAAATCATTTTTTGCAGGTACAAAAGATTGAAGACAACAAAAAGATGGATTATTCACCAGAAATACTTCTCATGCTTCATAACTATTTGGAATGGAAGCCAAAGATTCTACTTCTTCTCAGAAGTAGAGGCTTATACCAAATAACTATGGCAATGGAAGTAGAGCCTGATTCTGTCGATGAAAAAATTGACTTTCTCAATAGACAAGATATGGCCATAGGAAGTATCGGCATGTTTGTTTCTCCTGAACTTTTCCATCAAGTATATGAAGAATCAGAAGGATTAACTCCAAATGAATTATGGACCAGATTGGAGGTTCTATTTGGTAATAATGAATATTGTGAAGATTTCATGCAAGAGGTCGAACAGATAGAGCCAGAAGAGAAGCCATCGGAAGATCAAGCCTCTTATTATGAAGATTCTTCTACAAACGTTTTTGCAGAAATTAGTATTACATTAATTGAAGATGATGTCTACTCCATTTCAGATTTTTTTTTTGAAATTCATGTGGAAGATATATGGCATTCATCTCAGGAGTCACATGCAGACACTTTTGCATGCACCATGGATGCATCTCAAGATAAAAAAAAAAGGGAGCCGCACACATCAGACATCATTCTGATATTTTCTGATCATAATTTGCAGAAAAAATATATATATTTGAATTCCTCTCGGGAAAATATCCAATTTCAAAAGAAAAATCGTCCAAAACGGAGTCCGGAAAGTGAAGTTATGATTGTTTTAAAATCAACAAAATTTCAACATTTTTCCAGAAACGGCCGCACGGTTTTCAAAATTTCATCCAAAATTTATTTGGATATTATTCATTACAAGAAGATAAAGTGGATATGTGTGGAAATATCAATGATGCATATACTTCATCAGATCCGTTCAAACATCTACATCTTAAACAAAATCTTCAAAGAGCACAAACTTGCACAGTTGCGAGGTCTTCTTGGAGTGAAGGACATGGTTGCTTAGCAACTGCCTTTTGTTCCTTCTCATTTTTTATTTTATGCATTGTAATTTGATGGGGGGTTTGTTCCCATGAGATTTTCCCTCTTTCCTCGTTTAGTTCAGTGTATCTTTTGTATTTGGGTACCTAACATGGCCTCGTAGCCGGGACCCATTCTTTATTTTCACCATAGTGATGTTCAGGGGGGGTGTTGGAGTTACTTCACACACACCTAGGATTTGTTTTTCCTAAGGTTATCCCTTGTTTATTAGTCATTATCTAGTCTCCTATATTTTAGGGGAGAATATTCCACCTGGAGAATATTTTGTTTCAGTTGATACTTCAGTTTGACTAGTTGAGTTGAGTTTAGATGTTGCATTGGTTTTGTCACCATGCAACATTGGGATCATCACCAACTCACTACTCTTTGTTCGGCTAGTTAACTGAAGACTAGTTGACTAGTTAACTCAGCTAGGTGGTAGTTCACTCCCGTAACTTCCTAAGAGACTAGACTAGGTGGAAGTTTACTCTTGTAATTGTTGGTGTGTGTCCAGATCAATCTAGACCACCACTATGGCTCATTAGTTACTCAGGTATCCTATATCTATTGTAAATTATTCACTCTTTAAGTGTGAAATACGATTAATGAGAATTCTTACATTCTTTCTATCTTGCTTCTTTTTTCTTAATTTCTCTCTACAAATGTGTGTAGTATTTTCTAGCTAGATCTATTATGTGCATGTTCAACACATTTACAGCACCCACATGCAAGTTGAATCAGACATAGTCATAAATATGTTCCCTTTCTATACGATAACAACTAGTAAAAAAACACTCTTGACTCAACCTCCATGGAACATTACCCAACTTATAAATACAATCTGGGCAATTATAACCATGCCCAAGGTAACATAGTCAACTAATTTAGCTTCCAACTATATTGATATGGCTACCATCCACCACTGGATGTCAATCTGACCCATTGGGATTCTATAAGTTCCCCAACACTTCCTTTACCACATTCAGGATCACCATTTAGTCAACCATTTTATCTCAATTTTAACAATTTAATGTCTAATTCCATTTGGACTATTCCCTTAAATCCCAAATGCAATTTCAAATTATGTTACTTACTAAGTATCCTAGTTCAGAAATTCAGAGTATATTTAGGTCAATATCGGTCTTGACCATTACACCTAGAATTCTTCCTTATGTTCGGCATAGTCAGGGATGGAGGCCACTCTCCTCCTCCCACAAAAACTCTGGAAGATTAGTTTACTATCCACCAAGAAAGGGAGGTTGTTGTGAATTCTCATTCAATCACTTTATATTTATACATCTTTGTTTATCAACTTGATTAGAAAAACCCTGTCCAACAAATCCTGTATCCAGAAACAAAATTCATTTCTCAGTCCACTTTGAAACACGAGAGTTGCACATGCTCTCCCTTTTCAGGGAATGGTCACTAGACTCATTCCTCTGATCGTGAGGGGTTATACACCTATACTAGGTTTAACCCTTCATTAAATAAGTAATCATTATTTCTATGGATCCTCTCCATCTGTTCACATTGCTATTTTAGTTTAAATATTAATGTTCTTCAACATAATCCCATTCTTGTAGGATCGACTATCATTTCCCAAGAAATTCTAGGCTCCCTTTGTCACAGACTAGCATGATTCAATATCATTGGGTAAAATCCCAACTTTATTTTAAATCTTCCTCCTTCTACTCAAGGAACTTGTGCAGATGATTTATGTTTGAAAGTAATATTCTCCACAGACTCATCTTAGCCTTGGTAACCAAATCTTATGACTGTACAACAACACGTACAATTGTACAGTGAAGTCAACTTATTTATTTGGGAACATTAGCAACATATAGTGCCAATTCTCAAAACATCTATCAACAGTAAAGGATCTCATTCCTCTCTTCAATAGAGGTTTTCTAAGCTTCTTGGGAATGCGGTAAGATAGGGTGTTACCCCTTAAATTCCTCCAGAAACATTTTCATACGAATCGTGCATGATCCCAAGTAGGCCAAGTGTTGTTGACATCCTATGATACCAATTTGTAACACACCCATGGTGGGGGCGTCAATTTTTCTCTCTTCTTAAGAGAATCAAAACACTCATTCAGGATCTCTATTCCATTATTCTCTTCCAGAGATTTCTATCCATGGTCTCCATGCTCCAAACCGATCTCAGAGTGGGCAGATATCCTCTCCCAATTTATTCAAGTTCTTCCATCCATCTATACTCGCATATGATTGCGATCTATGACCAGACTACAAGACAACAGGTGCCAAAACAATCGTCGCGCGAATCCTCTGGAGTGGAAAATATATGAAGTTCACAATCTGACGATGTGTGTCCTCGGAGATTTTGACGACCCTGATTCACTTCAAGACTTCGGCGTTCGGGAGTTCCGAATGCTCCAAATTATTTTCTCCTTGAAGTACTCCATACCCGGAGTTACATATCGANATGATTGATGATTATGATCTACTTCAGGACTTCGACGTTCAGGAGTTTCGAACACTCCAAACCCTTTTTCCTCTGAAGTACTTCGTACTTGAAGTTACAGATCAAGCACCATGCATCCCTCGTGATCAAAGGTTGTGATCTACTTCGATACTTCAGTGTTTGGTAGTTTCGAACAATCCAAAGCCTTTTTCCTCCGAATTACTCTGTACCTGGAGTTATATATCGAACCCCATGTGTTTTCCCCAATCGATGGTCGATATCTGTCCTTTTTCCTACTTCAGGTGACTTGCAGTCAACGCTCCTCTCTTTCCTCCGAAGTGCTCCATACTCGGAGTTACAGATCGAGCGCCATGTGTTTTATTCCAATGAATGGTTCAAATGAACTCTAGCTCTCCCAAATTTGAGAGTTCTTTTTCAACACACTCCCTTTTGTCCTGGAGTAACTTTTCTCCGAAATGGAAGATCTTTTTCCACGCATCCCTTTCAAATGGACGGCTAGGATGAATTTGGGACTTCGACCTTCGGAAATCCTCGTGCCTTCAAAATTCGATTCTCTTGTAGTGACTTCTCTTTGGAGTGTAGGATATGACGACACCTGTCCGTTTGGATTGGACGACTCAAATCTGCTTCAGCCCCCGGATCTTCAGGAGTTTTGTGATGCAAACCCCTCTTTTCTCCCAGAGTCGGTCAACGTTGGGCTAAACACAATGTCAATCTGACAGTCCAAGGGTATCTACGTGACCCCATATATCTACGGCTCGTAACTTACATTAAAGGGTTCCTTTGGTCCCAGTGTGTGCCACTCCAAGAGGGCCACCTGGAAACATCGTCACTCGACACATGGGCTCCCACATGATCTCAACATAATACACACATCCCCATGATCGAACATTCGTGAGGGATCCCGAAGGATCCTTAGATCCATGGTTCACATTAACTTTAGGACTTCGAGGGTTTTGGTGTTACCAATCCTTTGTCCTCCCGAAGTGGTCAATGTTGGGTTGACTATATCGTAGATCATATGGTTGGGATAGTTCTCGGGCATCCTTAGATCTACGACCCAGATTAACTTCGAGACTTTGGGACTTCAGGGGATTCACCTCATGTGTGATGAATATGCTCAATTCATTGGACTCGTGAAGTCCAAAGGGTTCTAAGGGTTAATGCCCACGCTCCTTCTCCAGATCCGAAGATCATGAAGAAATTTGGCTCCTCCCGAACTAATCTCATCCATTCATCTTCCAAACAAAAGTATCTGTCCTTTCGGGGGTTGAATCTTGCTATCCTTCCTAAGATTTGTTATCTCCTTAAGTACATAGGTATTTTGTGCTATTTCTCCTAAACTTAACACTTAAAGAAATATTTCACGCACCCCTTGCCCTCATTTATCAACTCTAGAACTTAAGGGGGTTCTTGGTCTTTTCCCACCTCACACAAACTCTATGCATACATGCACTACCTCTCCTGAGCTTAATAGACTCCTTCCTTCAGAATGACTGGGAGTGTCGGCATGCACATGTTAGGCTATTCCCAAGGTCAAAAAATTCACAACTCATTTATTTTAAACTGAGCCACCACGGGGCTCAAGAATTTACGTGTACAAGCCAAAAAATTCCTTATTTTGTTAAATACACATGGAGAAAACATACTCATTCCTGCAACATGCATAGGATATCCAACTTTAATTCATGGTTACTGCTTAAATACATAGGATATGAGAATACGTATCTATTATAGGTTGTATCCAACTAACTGACTGTGGGTGTTCTTCCTTCCACCCAACTATAGGCTCAGAGGCATTCATTCTTAGTGATCTTGCCACCCTCATGCCAGGCCATGATATCACCAGGGAATTCATGCCAATTCTCATCGATACTTTCTCTTTCACATCTTCTGTGAGGTTTATCATATGCTTCCTCAGCATCAAGTTCACGATGTTCTACTCGGGTCCCGTTCTCTGCATACTATCAGAGATTGCTCTCTCTGTCACAGCCTTGATGAGTTTTATCAGATGCTTTATCCACATAAAGCTCGTGGCCTTCGTCTTATTCTCTCCCGCTGGAATGTTTTTTGCATTCTCCACTCTTCTCTTCATATTCTCTTACATTCCTTGCACACACATCCCTCCTATCATGTTCCCTCCTGTCAGAAGGAAACAAGGGTCAGTCTGGGTTTGCCAGACCCTGTGGTACTTGGGGCTTACCTTCTATGGCTATACCATGCTTCCATTCATGGGGGTGGTTGAAGGTTCAACCACCAATCCTTTTCTTATTATTTTTTCTCTTATCATTTTCACATTCTTTCCTCTAGTGATATCATGGCTAGTACTTTCAAGGCTTCACCCCCACAGTCAGTTATTAGCAATTAAACTATAATACATTTACATTGTTCCCATGCCACAACATGGTAATCCTAATTAATGATTAATTACAAGTTGGGGGAAACATGGATGTTACACCAAACTACCCAAAACGAGGCCCACAAAATTGTTGGCTTTTTATCTTCCAGGGTTAGGGTTTTGGATTTTCTTTATGATAAAAAGTCCTTTGCAGCCTCATTGTAAAATCATATTCTTGCAAATGTGAGTAGTGGACACATATCTTCTCATAGATAAGATTCCACCATTCTAGAAAGTATTTCACTCTGTATTTTTACAGTCTTTGTACATTTTCGCTCATTAATAGAAAATTGTGTATTACTGTATCTTTTTGTTTATGGTTGCATATATGATACATTTATGTTATATTATTGGATATCCGAGATATCTCTGTACATTTCTTTATTATGTATCCGCTCTCATTTTGTGCTGAAAATAATCCAGATCAATGGTATTAGAGCAAGCTTTTCTTGATCATTTTTCAATGCATGTCCCTGACGAGGTCCGAGTATAGAAAGTTGTGTCTCGAGCTTGTATCTCTTGAATAAAATCGCTCTTGCACGTCCAAAAAACCCTCCATGGTGGAAGAAAAGAAAAATGACAGAGCAGATGATTCTATTAATATGTTGCTTGAGAAAGATCTCACGCGACAAAGGGACGAAATGATGGAGAATTTTTTCCACATTCTTCAATGCATGCTGATAACAACAGGAACGTCTTCATCAAGTGACCACTTTGGAAGTACCTCACCTTTCAAGGTACAAGTTAATTTATATATTCCCATATTTGAAGGATAGAGAGATGCGAATGCCATAGAAAAATGGTTAAATCTGCTAGAAGGCTATTTCTCTATTCATAATTTCTCCAACAGGGAAAATATCACCTTCTCACTCCTTAAGGCTCTCCCCCATGTCAAACATTGGTGGAAAACTTACTAGAGGCAAAGTTCCACAGAGGATTCTGGATTATATGGGGCCAAGCCCACTTGGGTTTTTTTTGTGGATGCGGTAAAGGAACAATATTACCCTATTGGAAACTATGAGGACAAGTACATGAGATGGACCACACTGCAGAAAGAAAGGGGCCAAGAAGTTCCAGATTTCACCCATACGTTCCATACATTGCGCACCAAGTTGGGTATCAAAGACTCCGAATGACATTTGGTTCTGAAATACAGTGGGGCTCTACACAAATACATCCAAACTAAAATGGATTTTCTGTACATCTCATCACTCGGTTCTACTTATCAATATGTTTTTAAAATCGAGCATAAGTTTAAGAACCAAAAAAAACAAGAGTTCAGGTATGCAAATCCGCAACAACCAAAGTATGATAAAGACAACCCTAAAAAACAACATCCTGAAAACTATTCCAAGCCACAGGAAAAGAAGGGTCACAGAAAGACGAAGAAGGACACTGGAAAATGGTGTGATTTCCACAAAATCCCCTGGCACAACACTAATGAATGTCGCTCAAAATAGTCATTGGTGGTCAAGATAAAATAAAAGGAGTTGAACCCTGATTCTAAATTTGATTATGAAAATATTGATAGAAGATAGATCATCGACACAGACCCCACTGCTATTGTCGCGACCACAACAATTCGACCAGAAGAACCAACAAATTCTGAAGAGGGGGAGTGCCTTTTTCATTCACATAAGTGGGTGAAGAGTACCTCGCTGAATTTTATTGTTGATAGTGGAAGTCAGAAGAACCTCATCTCAGCAGAGGTCATCAAACAAATGGGATTGTCGACAACACCACACCCACAACCATACAACATCGGGTGGCTTCGTCAGGGACGAGATCTTCACGTCAGCCAATAGTGTTGATTGTCATATGACATCCAACCCTTCAAAGACGAGGTATTATGTGATGTTTTCCCCCTAGATGTTTGTGATGTTCTCTTGGGCCAGCCATATATGTGGAAGCACGATGCTACTTATGAGTCTCGACCCCGTAGTGTCATTTTTACTATGGGGGGTCATCTCTATAGGATACCATAGGTAATTCCAACTATTGTCCCACCTAAACATTGCCACAAGGTAGTATCTCATACTACAAAATTCATCTTCTTCACAGATTGTTCAAAGCGTGAACAAAAGAACACCACTGCAGCCTTAATCCAAGCACCTTCTATCCAATAGAAGTAGGTTGAAAACTTTGCAGCAAAGTGTAAATATTCCTTCTGCACATAGACATCTCATGTAGCCAAACTCATTAAAAAGGTCCAACCTTTCCAACCACAGGTTCGTGGAAACCTTCAATAAGATAAGCAACACAACTTCTCCAACAAGGCAAGCAACTCATCAAGATGCAGATTTAACAAATACTTTTCCCTCTCCCCCGGGCACTCAACGCAATGGATACCATTGCTTCCTAAGGAGGGAGGATTGATCTAGGTGGATATTGGTGGCCACCCACCTTTTCCAACTAGCTCAAAACAATTTTATGGCAATTTTGGCAATTTACTATGTGTATCATTTTTTAACTTCTCGAGCCATTTTGAGGGCCTAAATGAAAGTTTTTAAAGATATAGCTTCTTAATGATATCAAAGGCTCTGATTGAGCCCCCAAAATGAATATCCTCGATGATACCTTTCCAACCATATATCATGTGCCCTAAATGGAGATCGTATGCCAAAGGTACACCCCTTGGAAGTTGATACACCAAACTACCCAAAACGGGGTCCAAAAAACTGTTGGATTTTCATCTTCCAAGGTTAGGGTTTTGGATTTTATTTATAATAAAAAGGCCTTTGGAGCCTCATTTTAAAATCATATTCTTTCTAATGCGAGTAGAAAAAACATCTCTTCTCAGAGATAAGCTGCCACCATTCTAGCAAGTCTTTCACTCGGTATTTTTAAAGT
Source organism: Picea sitchensis (assembly GCA_010110895.2). Taxonomy (NCBI): domain Eukaryota; kingdom Viridiplantae; phylum Streptophyta; class Pinopsida; order Pinales; family Pinaceae; genus Picea; species Picea sitchensis. The sequence continues at coordinate 49,996 of SNQJ01S0029000.1, forward strand.
CTTTGTACATTTTCTGTCATTAATAGAAAATTGTGTATTATTGTATCTCTTTATTTATGGTTGCATCTATGATACATTTCTATTATATTATTGGATATCATAGATATCTCTCTACATTGATTTATTATATCTTCTCTCTCATTTCGTGCCGAAAATAATCTAGATCACGATGCCATGTTGGCCTCCTCCTGATCACTACAACATCTCTAGGTAGATCCACTGGCCCTACTGACTCTACTAATTGTCTTAAGGATGAAAAAATGGACTAGAGGGATCTGTATGGTTATCCTCCGGATCCTCCTACTCCTCACTATTGATATCCATGTGGAACACTATATATCCCACAAAAGTATCCTTCTTTCTAGAAGGTTCTAACTTCGTCCTCTTCACCTTCGGTATATGGATGTATATTGTCATGTACACAACTCAATGTTTGGATAGTCTGCTCCATGTATCAAACTAGAGACCATACAACATGTTTCCTCCTACAACCGTCACTATAACTCCCTCTCAAAGCTATCACTTGTGACATTCCCAAAACAATAATAAGGACAAGAACAATCATCATTATAGCTCCCTCTTAGAGCTATCACCTGTGACTTGCCTAGAACAGGAAAAAGGATAAGAATAAGAAACAAGAACAACACTTTTCCAATGTTGTTACCAATCATTCCTTCATGGTAACCTACCCGGTACAAAGACAAAGAACAAGAACCTCTCCTAGAAGAGATCAAATTCATCTTGGAAACAAGTGCATCATCAATGAGAATTTTACATAATGATCATAACATTGTTTAAGTACTATCAAACATTGTATATTAGTTCTTGTGATATAACAATAACACCTAGCAGTAATATGCCTCTAAAGGTTGTTGTCATAGATACAACATTCTCTTGAGATGAAACAAATATTAAACTTGATATACTTTGAAAATAAAATCAGAATATGTCAATCAAACCTAGAACCTGGAGTATTAACTTCTAGCGAGGGTGTGTTGCTCCTCTGAATTCACTAAATCCAAGATCACTACTTGGACAAGGTTCATTGGTATTCTTTCCAAGTGTATATCCCATGAAAACACCCTCATGATATAACTTGAAAACATATACAAGTGCATACATATGAAATTTGTATCACCATCCATATTGTCTTCTAATTCGAGACAAGAACCAACTTGACAAGAAGAAGTCAGAAAATATGAAACATAAGGTTCAATGTCGAGGAAAATGTCAATAATCCTGGAAACCCTAAAATTTCAAATTTGATGGAATGCCAATCTGAGAGCACCAATAGGTGCACTAGGGAAAGACAATTTTCTCTATGCCAAAATTTTCCCTACTCAAACCAATAAATGCTCAACGAGCTTCACAAAAGTGTTATTGCTACTATTGTAGAGAGATAGGGGTGAAATTACAATTTTCACCAAATTACAATCTGAGAGGTGTAGTAAATGCGTTGGAGAAAGGTGAGTTGATAATTGGTGGAGATATATCCAAAAAAAATTCAGTAAGTGCTCAATGAGCTTGACAAGTTCAGATCAGTGCAGTGACGGTTAACAGAATACTATGCAATGACAATATTTCAACAAAGCTTGGGTACCATGCTGATTTTTCTTATTCTCAGATCTTGATAGTTATTTATTTATGATTTCAAAAAAAGATTCACTTTCATACCACAGTTATCATAGAATAAATATACACTGAAAATATCAACTATAGCAATGCAATGGAAATAACAAGATCTACAAATATTAACCATGCACAATAGACACAAGACCATAAGAATTTATCCTGGGAAACCCAACCTTGGGAGAAAACCCAACAACCTTTCTTATAGAATAATTCAGTTTAGGATATTACCAATACAACACCATCACCAGATCAAAATACCATACAAAGAAAATCCTCCCCAAGTGTAGTGCCTTCCCTAAGTGTGGCGCACTCACCAATATAACAAGAACTCCATAAAATAGAGAAATACCACAACTGCAGCTAACAACTGGCTAGCGTGCACTAAAGAAGGAAATTTGCCTCTCTATCCAAATGAAATGATCCAACATGTATTTATACTAATCCAGACACCTCTGTTTTTCCTTTGGGGCCGACTTCTCATTCTGGGTATTCAATTTTACTTTATTATTTTCTATCTTTTACTAGTGGGGAGAAATTCTCTTCCTAGGTATTTGATTTCTTCCTAGGGATTATTTAATGGTTAAATGGGTCTTCTTGTACTTCCTTGTGGAGAATGGCTTCCCGAAGTTGTAAAACTTCAACAATTACTACTTCCATTTACCATGGCTTAACATTCTTCACATTAATGTTTGATGGGTCCCCTCTGAAGCAAGTCTTCATGCGATGGTTTTGTTGGAAATATATTTAGGTGGGTGAGGTTTTCCATTGGTCTTTAATATTTAATGGTGGTAGTTTATGAAGACACTTGACACTTTTCGATAAGCTGAGATTTTGATTCTTTATGAGTGGTTGATGGGAGGTTTTAATTTTGGTGTGTAGAGTAATGCGGTTTTTTTTTTTTATTTACACCAAGTTTAGGGAAATGGATATTATTATTCTCCTCGCTAGGAAAATAAGAGGGGGAAACGAAGAAGAATACAAGAACAAGGGAAGAAGAATAAGGATGGAGTATAAGAGAAAAGAAGGAATCTAAAGAGGGGAAACCTGAAAACAATAGTACAACAAACGAAAGCTTAGGCTATATTTTAAGCTTATTTTGATATATTTTCAACCATTGTAAGCCTAGCTAAGACTAATACCAACAAGCATTGCCTCTTCTTATTTAGAATAAATTATAAGTTATTTTCAGTGGTGGTTTAAACACATTGAGGCATATATTTTCTATTGTCATATATTTGAAGTTTAATTTATACAAAGTGTTGGTTGTGCAAATCTGAAATTTCCCCTATGTAAGATTGAATTTTAAAATTAGGTGTGCTTCCATTTGATAGTTGTGTACTCTGTATGAATTTAGTATTGGTATTTGATCCAAAAAGATATTTTACACGACTATGGTTGAGTTATTAAGAATGCGTTGATTAACTAATTAGGAATCTTAAAGAAAGAGGAAGAAGTATAAAAGAATAATAACAACCATATGAACATGTACAAAACTGAAATGAAGCATAAAACATTAGCAAACCATAATACCAATGTGATAACGGAGTTTGGCAATCTCGCCTATGTCTTCGGGCCTTTGTCTCAGTGGGTGAGGCTTTCTTATTTTTGTTAAAAGCTCAATAAGTACATCACAACAGTTCCAAATGGTTAAAAAACTGATCTAGTCTTATTTTACCAGTTCTCAAGAACCCAACAGAAGAAACAACACTCAAACCGGATGACCGGAGCTCCTAGAAATGGCCCGCAAAGGTGCGCTCCTCAACAACTTCCCTGCATAAAAATGTCTTTGTCTTGGAAAATATTCATCATAAAACTGCTCTGAATCTCCTCCCATGGCCTCAAGAAGGATAGGTTTATATAGATCTAAAGTTGGTAACCATATTCCAACTCACTCCCAAGATCTTGCCTCAAAACAGGCCCAATATCCCCCAATATTGGCCAAAACTCTCCAAATATGCTGAATAAAATCAACAAAATCACTATAATATAGTATAGAAACCCACTTTGGAAAAATATTGGTGTGCAACCCATTATGCACTAGCCCCTGGTTGTATGGGAGCCTGCCATATGGCCAGGCACTAGCACCTGACATGCTAGCTCCCCACTTCTCAACTTTGGGTCATATGAGAAAGGCCATATGGCCTAGCCCTAGTCCTTTTCACCCTTTCCTCTAGTGTAGGACCCCTCTATGTGGTAGCCCTGGTCTTGTGGCATGATCCATGTTGTCATGCCCCCCCCGAACTCCATGCCAAAGGTTCAACGGTCCTAGATCCTAGCCCGCGGTCGGACGGGGCTGGCCCCCGCCGACCGGGGCTATCCCACCATGCTCCACTATGGTTAACGTATATTAAAAATGCATCATATATGTAACAAGAAACCACCACAGACTGAATGGTTAGCACCCAGTTGTCAAGTCGTTGGCGCCCGAGGAGGTCGAAGGTTCGAACCTTTCGACCTAGAAAATTTTTTACCCAACTGTCATTGGGCACCCGTAGGGTGCCATGTGGCACCCCCTGATTGTACCATGTGGAAATCTAGGATTGGCCCACATCACCAATTTGTATGCCCTATCACCCTGCCACCTGTCTGACATGTCAGCAAGCCGTACGCCTAGTCACCTACCCAACTTTCATCCATACACCACGTGTCCATCTATTGTAGGGTCACGTCACTGTACAGACTGCCATGTGTCATCTATACGGTGACACGTGTCAAATCCGTACAGTTCCAGCTTAGCCTGAAAATGACAAAAGTGAGTGACATGTGTCACCTCTTGGTGATTCCATATC